>APFE031720867.1:208969-232746 GCA_000404065.3 Pinus taeda | reverse complement strand
TCCTGAGTAGTTGCACTAAAATATAGATTGACACTAAAGTCTAAAGATCATAATGTGTTGCGATAGGTGGCTTTGTAAAGGACGATCAAGTTGCAACACTGGTATATCTCAACATGAGAAGTCTTCACAAGGCTGAAAGTTGAAACTATCATCTGTGGCCATGGAATATGATAACTCATGAAACTCATCATTGATTCAACACTACTAGAAATATGATCATCAACAAGAGGTGCATAAACATCATTTAGCTCGAAGTCTTCAAACTTGGATTGCTCAAAGCCTCAACCTTATAATATGGTAGAACTTGAAAAAGTTTAACATGCCTAACCAATGATTTTGGTTTGAGTGAAGGGTTCGTCTTCTCAACCTTATAATATAGTGGAAAAAGCTTAGCATGCCTAACCAATGATTTTCCTGTGGTTGAAGGGTACATTTTTCTTAAGGCCATGGTAGAGGAGTTCAACAAGCAATACCACCAACATCAACGAAGTTCAACAATCAATGCCACCAACATCAAGGTACTTAAAGGGCTTCATGCTCTTGATCAAATGCCAATCTCATACCCTCATGCATGACAGATTCAATTGGAAACATTTCAATCCCCTAAATTTTGAAATCTTGAAAACCATTAAGTCTGCTAGATTTTGAGTGATATCTAAAAATCTAGTTTCTCCATATGAAATCCAGTTAGGTTGAAACCACTCTCAAACATTCTGGGTCATTTCATGTTAATGTTAAAAAGTTAGTTAAAATGATGAAATGTCACTTTTCTTTAAGAATTTAACATTATTATTGATTGCCAACATTGCTAGGGTTGAGATGTAAGAGGCAAATGAGAGGGGAGACATCATTTTAAAGGCTTGGAGGGGCTATTTTGGAGGGAAATAGCCCCTAGCTTCCCTCAAAATTGTTTAGAAAATCCAAAAAATAACTCACATGGGGTTCACGCTCGAGCTGGTAATAAACCGGGTGGTTTATGGCCAGTTAATGGGAAATCTTAGCCCACAAATCAACCTTCAAATTGGCCGGTTTTGAATACCATGATTTGGATATGTGCTTAGTGTTGAAATATGTTACTAGGTTTGGTCTTCATAAATGTATTTGAGTCACAATGAAATGTACTTATCAAAAGAATGAAGAAAATATTTTTATTTTTATTATAATGACTTATTGAAGCATGGTTTTCATGCTTGGGTCAAAGTCCCCATTGAGGACTTCTAGGATATATTCTAAGTCATTAGAGTCACGGTCCATTAAAAAAGACCCTTCTTGGGCTTTTGAATCATGTTTTTTTTTGGTTATATTTAATTCATTTATTTATTTTTGAGTAAAAAATGAATTTAGTCTCCTCCACACCAAGACAGCCTCAACAAGGGTAATCCGACCTCACTGGAAGGCTATATATACAAGGCAGTTTGAATTCATTTGGAGTGATTCACTCTCTCTTGCATAGTTCAATATCCTGAAGCTGGAAGCTGGGAAGTGCGAAGTTGGAAAAAAGATGGAAGGAGCATGGAGAGGAGTGCGAGATTTTGAAGGAAGATAGAAGACACCAAGATCGAAATTTTGGGCCATCTCTCTCTCACTTCTGAGGAGTATCTAGGGAGATCGAAGGTTTCTTTGTCTAGTCGAAGCTGTTGTTGCTGCTACTGTTACTGGGTCGAAGCTGCTGCTGCTATTGGGTCGAAGCTGCTACTAGGTTGAAGTTGATTTTGAAGGGTTATCATTTGCAAGAAGGATTGAGGGCTGACTTGGTGTGGAGGAAGTCTTTGTCTAGGTCAAGAGTCTTGGATTATCTTGACAAACTATTGAAGGAAGAATTGTTGGCTGGGTTTTGCCCTGGCTGTCTGCCTACATCTGTTGTCCTTGTGTTATTGTTTTGGTAATTGCTCGATGAACTAAAAGATAAAAGAAGAACTTAAAGATAAAAGAATCACAAGTAATTGTCTATATAAGAAAATCTTTCTGTCTTTCTGATTTTCTAACACTTGGAATCTCCATGTGAGCCTTAGAACCTCAACTACTAAAAATATCAATGTCTCGCATGTTGCACCAAAATAGCTCATCAGAATCATGACCTCGTACCTTTGACATTAAAGCCTTTGAACTCTAGCTGCTAAAAATAGTAGTGTCTTCCAGAACTGATGAAAGTGGCTGTCAAATATCTTTGACTATGAAAATGGCTGAAAATCATTGGAAACTCCATCTGATCTCTACAAAAGCTGGCTTTGACCTGTGTGGAAGCAGCAAACTCAGAAAGTCAACTCTGAATGCTAGCCCAATGTGAGCTGGCTCAAATCTGAGGGTTAACAAGGCCCAAAGGATTTTTGTGTTGATCTCCAAGCGCACCTTGGTATTCATGATATTAGCATCAATGTTATGAAACTTAATGAGCCATCACACTTGGACAAAGAGGTGCATATGTTTCACTGGGAAAGTTACCATTCTAGAGTTCTGTTGTTCAGTTTGAGAAGATGTGTTTTTTGATACCTGAACTAGAACCATAGGAAGCAAGCACAACAATTTAGCTAGCTGGTCAAAAAATGACTACCATGTCAGGGTAAATGGATTTCCCAGTTTAGGTTTGAACAAATATTTACTGATCTTTAACAGAATTGGGGACAGTTCCTTATTAAGTAAGAAGGAAATGAGTAAATGATACCTCAATAGGCGGGGTTTACATCCCTTGCAATAGGCCACATGAACTTGGAAAGGGGATGTGCCCCTTGTCCTCGGTGTCGCTTGAGAGATGCCCATCCTTCAACTGGGAAAAATACAGGGATCTCCTAAGCTCCCCGCGGATGCAACCAATGACCCCAACCCAAATCAAGTGATGTTCCTATTTTATTCCGTTAAAATTGTGGTATGATTGGTTTTGTGACTTTTGTAGACTGTCACATTCCCAGTGCTCATCCTTGGAAGAAAAGAATGTTGTCTTCACAACAACTGCTAGCATCCTGCTGTATTTTGTTGGACAGACTCTAAAAACCTGCATTATTTCTCTAATATCCAGTTAAAATAATATCTTGTGGACTATAGCGCTCGATGTGTGTCCTCAATTGTAGAGTAAAACTTACATAAAAAATCTAAGGCAAAAAAGTCAATGGTTTATTTGCTCAAACCTTTACACTCTTTGGGGCATACATAACTTGAAAATAAAGCCTTCATTGGGCATACATAACTTGAAAATAAAACCTTCATTGGGCACGTACCCAATAGGAAACCAACAAATGCATACATATCTAATTTTTTTTAAATTATATTTTTATTTAATTTATCAAGTGGGAAATCGGTAAATAGAACATAAAACCATTGCTGCCACTGAGAATCACATAGCGCTGCTGCCTAGAAAGCCCCCCTGGCCTTTAATGGTAGCACACAAACCATAGTGAGCAAGGTTACCTATGACTCTAACTGAGGTGGGTGGCATTACCATGAATCCCAACCAATAAGGCTGCTCGTGACTGGCTGTAAACAGATCTGAGTTAAAAGAGGTCTATGCTTTATTTTCTTAACTCTCAACCTTGTTTGGAACATGTATAATTTGAAAATAGAGCCAACAATCATTTTTTCCAACCATGGAGATGAAAAATGCAGCAGCATTGTTTGTCATTTGGTGAGTAGTTTGGGCCCCAATTTGGAGCTTGGGGTGCTTATTTGTTGTTGCAAGTTTTTTTTGTTTGTTTTTTAATTGTTGGTTTTTACTGTTTTGGCTCCTTGTTGCTCTGGACTGTAAGTAGTGAGCAACATTTTCTTTCTGTGCCCATCCCTTTTTAGCCATGCAGGCATCATCTTCTTGCTGTGGACGTTGATTGTATGCAGTAGGTATCTGCATTTTGCTATGTGGGAACCATTTTTCTGCCATGGGATTCAAATTTTAGTTGTGGGCAGTTTTCTATTGTAGGTACCATCTTCTCACAACCGACAATAATTTTATGTAACGTACACCATTGTCTTGTTGTTGGCATTCATTTCAAGCTTGCAGAATTTCACCCACTTCCCCAAAGTCCTAGATGGATGTTGGTATTAACCAGCAGCTCGAATGAGTGGATGGTAACCTCAAAGGACTTGATGGGAATGGCTCCTGTGATCTCATATCAGGATGCATCTTTGGCTGATGTTGTCAAATTGATTGAAACAAACTAACATGTGCACACACACACACAAAACCCCTGCACTTGGTATGCTCTATTTTTCACGGTTTGTACTTGGGTGGTTCCTGTACTAAAGATGACCTCCATACCTGAGATTCATTGCAAGTTTGATGTGTTTGTGTGTGTTTGTTTTGATGCATCCATGAGCTTGGTCAACTCAGTGTAATACATTAGTACTCCCAAGTGTAAAATATTGATGTACATACCTGCACTTGGCATAGTCCATTTTGGAGGTTTGTATTGGGTGCCCCATCTTTAGAAATGTCTAGTACCCGGGTACAATAAATGTTACCATACAAGAGACTCCATGCGACTTTGATGTGCATGTGTGTGTTTTGATGCACCCATGAACCTGGGGTACTAGACATTTCTGGTGCCCCGGGTGCTAGAATGTCCCCATACAAGAGACTCCATGCAACTTTGGTGTGCATGTTTGTGTTTTGATGCACCCATGAACCTGGGCAACTCCATGTAAATACATAAGTACTAAGTGTAAAATATTGATGTATTTTATTTGTTGCGCATGTAGGCATATATGTATGTGTGTGTAGATATCTTTGTATAAATGCGTAAAGATATATCGAATATACACCATGCCATAAAGAAAGGCATCCATACACATGCACTTCTACTTCTGTTGACCTTGATGTCAATCAACTATGGTTATATATTGACCATGTTGAAATTAACTATAGTTGAAATACGATCATGATTGATTGTAACTGACTGCTGTTAAAAGTTGTATTTAACCTTTTTTAGAGATGGATCATAATGAACTGCCGTTAAATATATTGACCATATGGTTATATATTGACCATGTTGACTTTAACTATAGTTCAAAGTTGATCATGATTGATTGAAATTGATCGCTGTTAAAAGTTGTATATAACCTTTGTTAGAAAAATATCATAATGAACTGCAGTTAAATTTCACACACATAAATTAAATCTAACACATTATTTTGGCATCCAGGTTGATAAATCGGCTCTCTTATGCCATGGTAATTATTTTTCAGACTCAACAAGATCTGTATTTGAAGTCTGAACTCTCTAGAATGCATTTGTAGAAGATATATTACAAGGAGTAGGTAATGATACAGGAAGAAGATGGCCTTTGTTATCTTAGTGGGAGTGCTCATGCTGACAAGGGTTGGCCTCCTTTTCCTCACGTTTTTAAATGTTTCTCATGAGGAACATGCATGCACTTTTGGGCATGAATTTCTGCCTTCCTCTCTTCTTGAATTTGCAAATCTTCCTTGATGGCATCGACCTGACCCATCCCTGTCAAAATCATTAGAGACCTGCTGAAAAAGAGTGGAACGTAACTAACTCTTTAAGTTCCTGAAAGTATACTGCATGAAAGGATACTTAGGGAGGCTGATAACAGGATTATTCAGAGTTCAACTGTTTGCCACTTGAGAATATAAATGATCTTACTCTTGATCATAGGAATTTAGATAACTGTTTCATATAAATGATTTGAACTAATAAATGGGTTTTGGAAGATGGACAACCTGAGGGCAATGCTGTTTCTTCTTAAAGCATGTGCAGCTCATATCAGGCCCTGATTGAAGCAAGACCTTGTAAGCTTTAATTATATAAATTTTGTTCATAGTGATAATAATAATAGTTAAGTTATTAACTTAGTTTAAATGAATAAGTGAGATCTTAAAGACACTTTGACAACTAAGGGTTTATTCACGTGGATTCCTAAATGTATAACCCAGCTTATTCTGGCAAGTTGTGACATGGCTTGTGCAACATCGAACCATTCAGTCCGTATGGTACAACTCTTAGAATGACAAAAAGATCCTGAAGAATAGAATCGAGTTGAAAATAAATTTAGGGATCTGCACGAGAATAAGTCTTTTCTCACTGGAACCAGACTTACGAGTAGAATGAATCCCAAGAGCAATGCATTCAAGCAGAACTCTTGTCCAATTTCTGGAGATTGACTACTTATTCGAGTCCTTCCTGTTTGAAAATGCAGTCTAAAATTTGAGAATGTTCTGCAATCTATAAGCAGAACAGTTTCAATCTTTTTTGTAATGTGGTGGTTTCCTTTCCTCAGTATTATGTGTTTGTAGAGGCACATATTCCTATATGTATGCCTGTGTGCATACTAAAGTGTGTGTGTATATATATATAGACACCTTGTTACCAAGAAATTTGAAACTGGTATGGATATATGTACTTGTATACATCCCTGCTCTTGATCACAGTTAATTTCAGTTAAAAACTGACCATACATTACTGTGGTTAGAAACCGACTGCAAGTGAATGTAGTTAAGTTCCATTCATATCTATTTTAAATTCAATCTATGATTGTGGTGTCCCAGTGGTTAATTCATAGGAGTGAAAGGATTGAATGGAAATAAGCAGTAAATGCTAAATCTACAGTAAAGAGAAAGAAAAGCAGCACCAGCTAGAGAGAAAACTAACCCACGAGCAGCATGCTAGAAAGAGAAATAACCTAATCACAGGAGAGTGCAACATTTTATGGTGCCCATTGGTCAAATCACTTTTATAAAGAATGATCACAAGATTTGTGAAATCACAAATGAGAGCTATGCATATATACAGAACTCAAGATTATGGTGTTTTACCCAAGAGTGGGCTGTTCAAATCAGCCTTAACCAAACCAAGAAATACAATCATGAATTTTGACTAGGCTGGTCTTTAGCCATGTTGAATATTGGTAGTTTGGAAGGTATTTCTAGTTGTAAAATCCCTTGAGGCTTTCTGGATTGGTTAATGGGCTTTTTACCCAAGTTTGGGGTTTTGGACCTAAAGTGGGTGAGCTTTGACCCAAGGAAAGCATTTATAATTCTAATTTAATTATTGTCAGCTTAAGGTGTCAAGTCGGCGCATGTCAGCGAGTGAGGCTAAGAGACACACCCCTTGGAAAAGTATAAATATAAAGGCAAGGAGACAAAAGTAGCATTCCTCTTGGGAGGATCAAGGCTAAAAGTGAAAAAGGAGCTGCAATTGAAGCATAGTTTCAAAACTAGGTCGGTCTGACTTAGAATCGACCTAGTTGACCGAGCCATACCCTTGCCTAGATTGACTAGGTCAATTTTTTGGTTCAGTGGCTGGTCTGTTACCAAATTGGTCGAGTTGGTCACTGATTTGGCCGGTTTAGTGATGGACCGGCCAGATCGATTGAGCCGGACTTAAACCGGTCAGTCTCGACGATGGGAAAAAAGGTGGGCTAGGTGGACTTGAAATCATTCTTTTTGTGCAAACTATTTCCTAGCCCCTCTACCCTTCTCCCACACCTATAAAGGTGGCCCATCTCCCTCATATTTCCTCATAACTATCTCATTGCATTTATTTGAGCATTTGTGAGGAGTTTGTGAGTAGTTGGAGTTGGTTTTTGGAGCAACATTAAGGAGGTTCTTGGGCGATCTTTGGAGCAACATTGGTTATGTGTTTTTGTTCTGATCTCTATGTATTACATGTATTGGACAATGCACTCGGTGCCGTTTTGATATAATAGCTATATTCATGAGCACTTTGATCAAGTGTTGTCTTCTCTATATTATTCTAATGCTTTGAGTTTGGAGACATGAATGAAATCTTTAAAAATATGAATTTTCATTAAAATTAAATATTTAATGTAATTTTTACAAACACTGAGTCATTGGAATCAACTAGTTTGAGTCGATACCGAGTCGAAGTTGACCCTCGACAGGTTTTGAGTTCAAGTCCAAGTTTTAAACTATGAGTTGAAGAAGGATAGATATGTGGACAAGAGTTGATTAAGGTTGTTGTAGGAACAAGCAGGGTTGGTTGAATGGTAAAGGAGCAAACAATAGGGCTAGTAAAGGGGTTGAAGGCTTAAAGGAACTAATAGAGGGCCCAAAAAAGCTACAACAAGAGGACCATGGGCTAAAGGATCATGCTCAGGTCTGATTTGTGTTTGAGTAATCTAATGTGGGTTGGTAAAAGCCCTAGTTTGCTACAACTAAGTATTTAGAGTGTTATAGGTGTCTTTATGAGGGCAGGATGGGCTTAGAGGACAAAGTCTCAGCCCTAGGGTATTGGTCAAAAGGACTTGACATTTTATTTGGCATTGTAGTGGGATATAAAGGGTCATTATCTCTAGTATGAGAGCTCCATGAGTTTTCCTCTTAATGGAATTGTAAGAAACAAGTTTTGGGCATAAAATATTGTGTACTATCATTGATCTAATTACCGGTATATTCCGCTCTGCAAAATTGTTTAAAGTTAAGAACTACTAGTGTGTTTATGTTTCCTAGCTAAGGCATAGATTATACCTAGGGCTCATGGATTTCTAACATGGTGTTAGAGCTACTTCAAAGAGCAGTTGGATGTGAGATGAGCACGTGTTAGAATTGAGAGGGAGTTGTGTGACTAATGCAAGGAGACCGCGAGCTCAGGGGGAGAATCTGCAACCTAGTGGAAGTCTAACCTTACAGAAAGGCGAGAGAGTGGAGTCTTCCAGGCCACGCAAGGAAAGTCATGGCGCATGTAAGGAAAGTCGTTGACCATGCAAGGAAGGCATGGTGCACGCAAGGAAAAGTCATGGTACATGCAAGTAAGTCATGGACCATGCAAGGAAAGTCATGATCATGCAAGGAAAAGTCATGGCACATTCAAGGAAGACGTGGTTTCAGATCAGATTCAGAAGCAGGGGGGAATGCCTTCCTCACTAAGAGGGAGTGTTGAAATATTGGTAGTTCGAAAGGTATTTTTGGTTGGAAAAGCCCTTGAGGCTTTTTGGTTTGGTTAATGGGCTTTGCATCCAAGTTTGGAGTTTTGGACCCAAAGTGAGTGGGCGTTGAACCCAATGAAAACACTTATTATTCTAATTTAATTATTGTTGGGTTATGGTGTCAAATCAAAAGGAGCATTCTTCTTATGAAGATCAAGGCTAAAAGTGACTTAGCCAAGGCAACAAAAGTAGCTGCAACTAAAGTAAGAAAGATCTGTGGACAAGGCCAAGTTTGCTTAAGGTTTTGCTTCTTGGGAAGGGTTGGAAAGAAGTTTTGTGTAGACCAACAACTTGAAGTGAGGCTTCAACCAAGGAATAGGCCACATGAGGTTGTAAGAGGGTTGCAGGGATGTTGTAGCAGCTTGTTGGGCTTAGGGAGGCATCTGCTAGCCTGTGTAAGGTAGAAAAGGGAGGCTGAGGCAAAAAAAGAGCTGATTAAGGCTGTTGTAGTAACCAACATGGCTAGTTGAAGGGTAAAGGAGCAAACAATAAGCTAGCAAAGGGGTCAAAGGCCCAAAGGAGTTGGCAGAGTGCTCAAGAAAGCTATAGCAAGAGGACCATGGGCTAAGAATCATGCCCAAGTAGATGATTTGTGTTTGAGTAACCTAATGTGGGATGATAAAAGCCCTAGTTTGCTACAGCTAAGTATTTAGTGTTGTATGTGTCTTTATGAGGGCAGGAAAGGCTTATAGGACAAAGCCTTAGCCCCAGGGTATTGGTCAAAACAACTTAACATTGTATTTGGCATCGCACTGAGATATAAAGGGCCACTATCTTTGGTACGAGAGCCCCATGTGTTTTCTTATTAATGGAATGGTACGAAACAAGTTTTGGGCATAGAATATTATGTACTATCATTGATTTGATTGTTGGTATATTGCATTGTGCAAAACTATTTAAGTAGGCACTACCAATTTGTTTATGCTTCCTAGCTAAGGCACAGACTAGACCTAGGGTGCGTGGATGTATAACAAGCCATTCTTAGTACATAAAATAATTATTAAAATTGTATGTCAACCTTGGTTGAGTGAAACTAAAACCATTCTCAACAACCCCCCCATTAAATTGAAGAGTGTGTTGTATATGAAAATGATGAAATAAAAATGAAAGTGGATTTATCAATACTCAACTCAATATACAGATGGGCATGGATGAAATACAAACAAGAGTGGGTTTATGGGTACTTGATTTGAAATAGTATTGGTCATAGCTTAAATACAAATGAGAGTAGGATATGGAAAGCCAACTCGATATACGAATGAGAATGGGCTAATGGATACCTAACTCAACACTAGTGAGAGTGGGTTTATGGATACCTAGTTCAATATAAATGTGAGTGGGCTGATGGATACCTAACTCAATACAAGTGAGAGTGGGTTTATGAATACCTGGTTCATTATAAGGTTAGCCTTAGATAGAAATGGTAATGGGTTTAGAAATATATAGCTCAATATATTCCAATTTTAGTTGAAAATGAAGGTGACACGATTAGGGTCATTTTGAGGTTAAAAATGGGCCTCAACAAAAAATGTACAATCAAAATCAATAAAAAATGTTTTACCCTATGATTGAGTTCCAAATTATTATTAGGCCAAAAATCGATCCACAAATATACTGAGTTTTCTAACTAGCATGCAAAAGAAAATAAGGAACAAATGAAGACAAACACACCCCTAAAGTTGTATGCAACATATTTGATCTAGGAAACCCCTAACCGGGGAAAACCTACAAACTTGGTGGATTTTATTAGGCTGCTTCAACAAAAGTATTTTTCAGAAAAATATTACAAAGGGAAAACTTCCCCTTGGTATGCAAATTCCTCAACATGTCGAGACACCCTCACTCAACCGCATTTGTTAGCCCTCCTGTGCATTGTACAAATCTGTATAACTAAATATGGCTTGAGTACGACCCCTTTTTCGCCTTGAATACAACTTGGCTGAAGTAGAATGGATGTTGGGTAAGATCTAAGGCTTGTGTGCCTCTCTTTCTCACTTAATCTGTGTTGATCTGAAGCCCTAGTTTGTTTAAACCCCTTAGCTTGAAGTGTTCTCTTCTTGCTACCTTTAGCCAACAAGTCTCTAGTGCGTGGACGAACCAATTGAGTGCCTTTTTCCCTCTTAGAAATCAACTTGGGCCCACTAGCCCCAAGAAGGGTTGAGATTAAGTCTACTTGGACGACTAAGATCATTTCACTTTTTGACTATAGGGGAAACTAAATTTCAGTGCACATGTAGGTCCCTTTTTTAAACTTAGCACACCTCTAACTTTGGCTGAATTGTTCCTCCTCTAACAACATTTAACAATTTGAATCTCCATACAAAATGCAAAATTTTTTCATTATTGTTTCTTTGGTTGAAGACTCAACTATACATGGCAACAATCTCAAATTTTCCTTAGCTTCAAATGTAAATTGTATATGCGACATGCAAATTGTAAATTGTATTTTTTATTTTGCTTAGTTATCTAATAATATTATTTAATATATGAAATTGTTGAATTATTTTTAATAATAACTAAATTAGTTTGCAACATTGTAATGCATAATCTTAAAACAAATATTAACTATATATATATATATATGACAAATACATTAAATAAATAATATATTTGTCGAAAGTTGAAAAAAAGTTATTTCTCTATATTTATATTTCAAATGTATGTTAAGATGGTCAGTGTCTTCTTAGGTTGTGCGAGGCTTCAAATTTTGGACATCTTTTGGGTTTATGATCAATGTGAGGATTTGTGACAAATTTGATTTGTTTGTAATCATATGGGGTAGAGTAAATGAAATAAATGACAAGGATAGAAAATTCTATGCATGGTCTTGTACCATGGTCCATCTTTGTGCTTAGTGATTCCCATTGTAAATAATATAAACAATTTTTTTAAAGCTATATTGTCCTCTAGTTGTGGTGGTACATTTTGGCATGATATTGGCTACTATATTTCGTTGTAGAACACAAATTGAGGATGCTCTCGTACAACAATCAATAAAGAGGCTTGGGGTAGTTATTTGATTGATTCGGTTGATTCAACACTTCTTTATGACCAAGAATCACATCTGCATAGGCCACATAAGAGAGCATAGACCGATATATAATGGAATGGCTATCAATATGTGTGGTAGGGAACTATCGGTTTTGGAAAAACTCATAATATATTGTGTGGTGTAGATAAATACCTCACAGTATACCTCACCTAAGAAAGGAAGGGCGAGGCCCTTATTGCTATTACGAAAGAATTGGAAATTCTCAAGAATTAGTATGCAAGAGAAGTGAAGAGCTCCCATATCTTGTGTATATGTATGGGTTAATCTGCTAGATAGATGGGCATTCCCTGCCCAATGTTGCCCTGTGCTGATAAATATGGGTAGGTTGGTATTATTCTTATGTTTTGTTTAAGCAATTTTGCGGGGTGGTCTAAGCAACATAGTACATGCAAGAAAATACAAATATTGAAATGAGAAGCAAAACCAAATATGGAAACGTGCTAAGTGACACCATATAGCCTTCCTAAGTGGAATCGTTCTATGATGCAAGCGTTGTGGTAATGGCTCATCAATGGTTCCATCTGATTTGGCCCCGTAATTTGATGCCAAATGGTTTGATTAATTGATTGGAAGTGGCACAATAGCTCACTTGGCAATGGGGTTAGATTTGATGCCAAGTGGTCCTCTGTTTTGGATGCCAAGTAAGTGGACCATAAGTGTTAAGGGCATATTCATGCTTCAAACTAAGATCGCCTTCAAATATCTAACTAGACCAAGTCTGTTAAAGGTGTTCCCCACTTTTGTAGGGGTTTCTAAGTTATCAACCTTATTAGGTGCTTCCAACCCCTAAGGGGAGGTGACATTTCCAAGGTTAATCCTTCAATCAATATGTGTTGGCATAGGTAAATGGCAATGGAGGGGAAAAATTTCATGACCAAGAGGCATGTTCAAGTGGGATCAACAAATGGGAATCCACATCTTGAGAGTATATATGTAATGGAAGCAACAATTGTGGATGCCTGAGTTACTTTGCTTGGCTCGCTTTTTCTACCAAAAATAAAGGCTCTAGTGGGCTTTTTATTTCTTTTTGATAATGCTTTGTATTTTGGTGCATAACTCAAGGATCAAAACTCGCTCTTTATGATATAGCATTTAATTACCCCTTAAGATGAAGCAATTTATTGCTCATCAAGGTTGGGACATGCGAGTGTTCCTTTTGATGAGATGAAGCATCAAGTGCTCAGGAACCGGGTGATTGCTAATGAGAAGGGTAGAGGTCATGTTAGGATTTTGCTCACATGCTAACTTAGGTCTCGACCATGTTTTGCATTTCAATCTTCTTTTTCTTTCATTGTGGCCAACTATGATGTTACATTCTTTAAGGCATTGACTTCTAGGGCAATGTTTTTTGGCCCTACTCAAGGATGTGGATAAGAGAGTGCCAAATCCTAATGAACTAGTAACATTTGAACCCAAAGAATGGAGATGATGTCAAGGGCTAATAATGTGACATGGAAAGTGTTAAGTATGCTAAAAGGGAGAATATACACGCTATTTCAATCCAGGTATTCTACATAGTGCCCCTTCTATAACCCTTAGGCCTTAGGGGAGGTCCCACTTGACTAGGGCTAAAGATTAACCCTTTGGTTAAGGTGATAGAAGGAACTTACAATCATGATCAATCAATAATCTAGATTACCCTTTTATCCATACTAAATGCCCAAAACATTAAATGCACCCTATTTCACAATGCTCAAAGTACTTGTTGAGTGGTAGTCTATCTTTAACCCGTTTGGTAAGGTGAGAGAATAAACTTACAATCAAGATCGATTAATCATCCAGATTATTTTTTTATCCATACTAAATGCTGAAAACATTAAGTACATGTTGAATGGTAGCTCACCTTCATTCAAGAGAAATGTTAGATGGTGAGAGGTGTAATGTTGGGGCAGATGGTGGAGCTGTCATATCATCATCATCAAGCTATGTGTAGGATTGTTGGTTAGATGGTTGTCCAAAATAGGAGAAAAATTCTCCTTCTGAAGCGACTTTTGCACAACATCAATTTATTGATTTGGTTTGGTACAATAACTCTTATAGCCAAAAAAAGTTCTTAAAAGATTGAATGTTGGTAAAAGTGTTTGTGAAATTGCACATTAACAAGTCCTTTTTGCTTCAAAATCAAAGCTTTAAGTGAATAAAATAAATCCCCAAGAACAACAACCCATCTAAGGCATAACTCAAGTGTCAGGGTATTGCTACTTGAACACATCCCCTTTGTTTGAAAATGTATGGCATTTGAGAATGATCACTAATTTAAATGAAATTAGTGATCATTGTATTGAAGTTTTCCAACAAATTCCGTTTTACCTTATGATTGTGTTCCAAATTGTTATTAAGCCAAATATCGATTTCTCTAAATATATCTACCTATTCGTTTGTGTTAGATATCTTAAAACTCGACAACTAATCTATTAACTATGCTAAGTAAAGAGTTGAAAACTCAACTTTAACTTCAATCCAAAAATATACAAAGTTTTCTAACTAGCATGTAATGGAACAAATGAAGACCAAGACACCATAAAATTGTACATAACACATTTTACCCAGAAAACCCCCAATTGGGGAAGACCTTCAAACATGGTGGCTTTTATTCAGTTGCTTCAACAAAAGTACTTTTTTAGAAAAATATTACAAAGAAGGGAAAACATTCCTTTGGCTCTACAAATTCCTCAACATGTTGAGACACCCTCGCTTCGCGTCACGACCTATTCACCTTGCACACTGTACAAATTTGTACAAATAAATATGGCTTGAGTACGACCCCTTCTGAGCCCTTAATATGTCTTGGCTGATTTAGAATGGATGCTAGGTAATATTTGAGGCTTGTATGCCTCCCTTTCTCCCTTAATCTGCGTTGATTTGAAGCCCTAGTTTGTTGAAACCCCTTAGCTTGAAGTGTCCTCTTCTTGCTGCCTTTAGCCACCATGTCTCTAGTGTGTGAATGAACCAAGTGAGTGCCCTTTTTCCCTCCTAAAAATTGACGTGAGCCCACCAATCCCACAATGGGTTGAGATTAAGTCTTAGATGACTGAGATCGTTTCACTTTTTGACTACAAGAGAAATTAAATTTCTCCTAAGTCAAATGATAAGATAAAGGTAGACCTGTGCCTTGGTCCACATGTTGGTCCCTTTGCCAAACTTAGCGCACCTCTAACTTTGGTTGAACCATTCCTCCTCTAACTCCATTTAACAATTTGAATCTCCATAGAAAGGCCAAAGCTTTTCTTTTATTGTTTCTCTGGTTGAAGCCTTAGCGACATATAATGCGACAATCTCAACTTTGCCTTAGCTTCAAATGTAAATTGGATATGCGACATGCAAATTGTAATTTGTATTTTTTCTTTTGCTTAGTTTTCTAATAATATTAATTAATATATGAAATTGTTGAATTATTTTTAAATAAAATCATTCACTATTCATTAATAACTAAATTAGTTCTTAACATTGTAAAACATATTCTTAAAACATAAATTAACTATTTTATACTTATTACTCACACACACAAAATACATTAAATGAATAATATTTTTGTTGAAAGTTAAAAAAGTCCTTACATTATTTTGACTTTTTGAGTGCATGTTAAAATGGTCAGTGTCCTCTTAGGTTGTGTGAGGCTTTAGATTTTGGACCTCTTGGGTTTATGATCAATGCAAGGATTTGTGACAAATTTGATTTGTTGGTAAGTAGATGGGGGAAAAGTAAACAAAATAAATGAGGATAGAAAATTCTATGCATGCTATAGAACAATCCTACACCACGGTCTATCATTGTGCTTAGTGATTCCCATTGTAAATAACAAAAATGAATTTTTTAAAGCTATACTATCCTCCAACAGTGGCAATACATTTTGCCATGATATTGGCCGCTATATTTCGTTGTAGAACACAAATTGAGGATGCTATTGTACCACAGTCAATAGAGAGGCCTCAAACAATTATTTGATTGATTCAGTTGATTCAACACTTTTTTATGACCAAGAATCACATCTGCGTAGGCCAGAGAAGGGAGTAGGGACCTATATAAAATGGAATGGCTATCCATGTGTGGTAAGGAAGTAATAGCTCTAGAAAAACTTAGAATGTACCAAGGTCTAAATAATTACATCATAGTATTCCTCACTTATACAAGGAAGGGTCCTTATTATTATTATGAAATAAGTGGAAACTCTCATGAATTAATAGTGGAGAGCTCCCGTACCTTGTGTATATTTATGGGTAAGTCGGCCAAACAAATGGGCGTTACTTGCGCAACCCTGCCCTGTGCTAATAAATATGGGAAGGTTAGTATTATTCTTAGGTTTTGTTCAAGCAATTTTTTGGGGTGGCCTAAGCAACATAATACAAGTAGGGAAATAAATATATTGAAACAATAAGCAAAACCAAGCCTGGAAACGTGCCAAGTGGCATTTGTATGATGCAAGCAATGTGGTAATGGCTCATCAGTGGTGACCTTTGGTTTGGCCCCATAATTTGATGCCAAACAATTTGATTATTTGATTCCAAGTGGCACAATAGCTCACTTGCAATGGGGTCAGATTTGAAGCTAAGTGGTTCCACTATTTGATACCAAGTGGTGTTGTATCTGATGCCAAGTGGTCCTCTGTTTTGGATGCCAAGTAAGTGGATCACACAAGTGTTAAGGTCATATTCATGCTTCAAATTGTGATCACCTTCAAATATCTAACTAGACCAAGTGTGGTAAAGGTGTTCACCACTTTTGTAGGGATGGCTAAGTAGTCAACTTTATTAGGTGCTTCCAACCCCCAAGAGGAGGTGACATTTCCAAGGTTAATCCTTCAATCAATAGGTGTTGGTATAAGTAAGTGGAAATGGAGGGGAAAAATTTCATGGCCAAGAGGCATGGTCAAGTCGGACCAGCGAGTGGGAATCCACATCCTTAGTATATAGATGTAATGAAGGCAACAATTGTGGATGCATGAGTTACTCCGATTGGCTCGCTTTTTCCGCCAAAAAGAAGTAAAGGCTTTAGTGGGCCTTTTATTTCTTTCGATAATGCTTTCTATTTTGGTGCATAACTCAAGGATCAAAGCTTGATCTTTATGATATAGCATTTAATTACCCCTTTAAGATGAAGCAATTTATTGCTCATTAGGGTTGGGACATGCAAGTGATCCTTTTTATGAGACGAAGCATCAAGTGCTTATGAATTAGGTGATTGCTAATGAGAAGGGTCGAGCTCATGTTAGGCTTTTGCTCACATGCTAACATATGTCTCAACCATGTTTTGCATTTCAATATTCTTTTTCTTTCATTGTGGCCATATTATGCTTTTACATTCTTTTAGTCGCATTGACTTCTAGGGCAATGTTTTCTGACCCTACTCCGGATTGTGGATAAGAGAGTGCCAAATCCAAATGAACTAGTGGCAGTTGGACCTGAAGAATGTGTTGAGAAATCTAGAGGGCAATAAATAGGATGATTTCTCTTTTTCTTGATATGTGCTTGCGATGTCTTTTTACTTTTTCTTATTAACTTTTTCACTTATTATTATGTTTGTGGATCATCAAACAACTACCAAAACAATAAGAGCAATAGTAGACAAGAACACAAAATGTAGGCTGCAAGCCATGGCCAAAATCTCTCCAGAGGAGAGGAAAACCAACAGATCTCTTCTCTTCTTATAGATTCTTCTATTGACGAATTCCAAGACCTCTAGACCAATACCAATACCCTCCATGGCCAAGTCCAACCCTTCTGAATGATATGCTTCCTTTGTCGAAGTCAAACCCAATCAAATATCTTCTAGCAACAAAACCTCGACCCTTAGCTTCAGAATTTCGACCTCTATTGCAAGTCTAAAATTCTCAGCCCTCCCAGTAGTAGCTAATGCGACACATGTGAGAGAGAAATAGCCTATAAACAAGTCTTCTTCATCCTCTTCCTTCTTTGTTGCCTTCTTGCTCTTCTTCTTCACTTGGATGAGTGAGTGATGAATGTCTTCCAAGGAGGTTGAGTTACCTCCTTTATATAGGCTTCTAAAGGTGGACGTGGCGAGACCAATGATTTATAGACACCATCATCATTGTCTCTCAAGGTACATACCCCGCCTGGGTGTTCATAGAGTCTTGGATAACTAGGCCTCAAAGAATAGAGGTCCTTGACTTCTCTTATCTTGGATGCCCTACCTCGTCCTCAAAGACTATCGGATGGCAAATGCTTACCCAATCCCTCGTTCCTCCAAAGTGAGGACAAGAATGATGTGCCTATCTCTCCCTCTCAACTAGCGAGGATATATCAACCAAACCAAGCTTGTCTCTCAAATACACAAGCTTCTTATTAGGAAGAGATTTTGTCAATATGTCAGCGACCTACTCATCGATGGAGATATACTGTAGCTACAACACACCATCTTGTACTAGCTTTCGAATGTAGTTATACTTCTTGTTGATATGCTTTGTCTTTCCATGAGACACTAGGTCTTCAGGCAATCTTATACAACTAGTGTTATCACAATGTATCACTGTGGGGTCCATTTGTCCTTCAAATAAGTCAGACAACAACTTCCTGAACCAAATGACTTCTTTGCTTGTTGTTGACATGCTTTGTCTTTCGATGAAACACTGGTTCTTTAAACAATCTTACACAACTAGTGTATCACAATGTATCAGTGTAGGGTTAATTGGTCCTTCAAATAAGTCGGATAACAACTTCCTGAACCAGACAAATTCTTTGCTTGATTTCAATATGCTTTGTCTTTGCATGAAACACTGGGTCTTCAGACAATCTTATACAATTCGTGTTATTACAATGTATCACGGTAGGGTCCATTGGCCCTTCAAATAAGTCGGACAACAACTTATTGAACTAGATAACTTTTCTACTTACTTCACTGGTTGCAATATATTTAGCCTCAACACTACTCAAAGCAACCGTATCTTGTTTTATGCTCATCCATGAGATCATGGAGGATCCAAAACTAAAACATCTTCCTATAGTGCTTCTTCGATCTTGCTCATTGCCTCTCCAGTCGGAATTTGTATATCCAATCAAGTGGAAATCATTACTCTTATCATATTTTAGGTAGTAGTGGATTGTTCCTTGCATATATCTCAGTATGTGCTTAGCAGCGATCAAATGATCATGTTGTGGTTCCACTTGAAACTAACTGAGAACATTCATGGCAAAACATGTATGTTCGAGTATTCACCAAGTACATTAGTGAGTCAATCAATTGTCTATACTTGGTAGGATCCACTGGGCTAGATTCAAAACTCCTTAGTCTCTTCAAGTTTGTGATCATCGGGGTTGTCATTGGTTTGAAATCTATCATGTCAAACCTCTTCAAGCTTTGGCCAAACAATGGTGACCAATACTGCAATACAATCATGCCTTCGGTCTTGTGGTGACAACCCTAACATCAGTACACCGAATTCCCTCAAAAATCTTCACTAAAATTTCCGAACTTCATTACTGATGTACACCGAATTTGTATCTCTGGAATTCACTGAATAATTATCTTCCTTAATAACCGAACTTGTCTTTGAGATATACTAAAACTCTATCTCTTGGATCCACCGAAATCTTCTCTGCGATTTTGAACGAAGTTACATCTCCACTACACTGTTGTTTCATCGATCTTCTACGAACTAATTCTCTGAAATTGATCCGAACTTTCTCATTGTATTTTGAGCAAAGTCCTTATGCTTATATATATAGTTGTTTTCTACTGAAATTAGCCGACATGAGGTTGTTTGGATAAGCCGACTTGTAGATAATTAATCTGAAGGCGAACATGCAGGGAAACTTGATGGAGGAGTCTTTGACCAAACAAAATTTGACTTTGACTTAAATAAACAATCTTAAAGCCTACAATGGAGGCTTGACCTATAACAATTGACCCAAGCATGAAACCCATGCTTTAACAAGTCAATTCAATCAATAATAAAAATTCTTCTACTTTCTTTTGACAAGTATATTTCATTTTGACTCGTACAATTATGAAGACCGAACCTAGTTACATTCTTCAACACCTGCTAGAATTCTAGTCCCAAATAATAGTGCGTCAACCCAAGATCCTTCATATCGAATTTTGCTGCAAGTTGCTTTTTGCATTCCTCAATTCGACCTTCCACACCTGTCAAGAGAAGATCATCCACTTATAGAAGAATGATTACAGGTTCACCCTTTACAACCTTGAAGTAAAGGTTTGGATCAACAAAACTTTTTGTGAAGCCCTATCTTTGAAGGTATGCATCCATCCTTGCATACCATGCCCTTGGTGCCTGCTTAAGGCCATATAATGCCTTTTTCAATCTGCAAACATATGCCTCTATATTTGACTTCAAATCCCAAGGGTTGTTCTATATAGACTTCCTCATCAATTGTGCCATTCAGGAATGCAGTTTTAATATCCATTTGATGTATATTTCATCCCATCGATGCTAACAAAGAGTCTAATGATCGAATAATTGTATACCTTGTTGTTGGAGCAAATGTCTCTTCGTAATCGATGCCTTCTTGTTCAGAGAAGCCTCTAGCCACAAATCTTGTTTTATATTTGTCAATACTTCCATTTGTTGCATGTTTAATCTTGTACAACCACTTGGAAGTTATCACATACTTGTCCTCAAGCCTAGTTATGATCTCTCATACTCCATTCTTCATTATCGATTGGCATTCTTCGTTTATAGCATCTTTCCATTCTTTGTGTTTGACAACTTTTTCAAAAGTGAATAGTTCTGCTTCTATTAATTTTGACATATATGTTGCATACCCTGAATACCTGTTTCGTTTCTTACTTTACCTAAAAGTTCCCTTAGCAGCGCCATGTCCCTTTGCATCCAATAGAGTAGATTTTAACTAGTTAGGTCTCTTTCTAGTCTCGGGAATTACCACATGTTGTATAGGTTTAGTGGGACCTTCATATTCATGGTTTGATTCTTCTTCCTCCCTAATGACTTCTTCTTCAAATATTAGAAGTTCTTCATCATCATAGTCCATATGAAGATCCTTTGACTTCTTAAATGCAATACTTTCATCAAATATTACATTTTGATTGACTTCTATTTAGTGTCGTTTTATGTAGATCCTATAGGCCTTAGAAGAATTAATGTAGCCAACAAAAGTTCCCTTCATGCCCAATGGATTTAACTTCTTTCTCTTATCGTTTGGTATATGAATATAAACAAGACAACCAAAAATTCAGAGATGATCTACGCTTGGTTTCTTCCCAGTGAATACTTTTTAGGAGTCAAGTTATCTAGTTACTTGTGGGGACTTAGATTTTGTATATATACAGTGGTTTTTGTTGCTTCACCCCACATGAATTTTGGAAAATCTTGATCATGTAGCTTTGCTTTCATGCTTTCTTCAATGGACCGATTCTTTCATTTTGCAACTCCATTTTTCTCGGGATTGTTTGGGACTATTAGCTCCCTTTTAATCCCAAACTCCTTACAAAAGGCTATAACTTCTTTTGAAGTATATTCTTCTTTTGAAATATTAATATCTTGATTCTCCTTTCTGTAAGGTTCTTTACTTCAGCTTTGAATTTTTGAAATTTGGTAAATACTTCATCCTTGGATTTCATTAAGTAAACCCAAGTTCTCCTTGAATGGCCATCTATGAATGTTACATAGTATAAATGGCCTCCAAGTGGTTTTGGAGTCATATGACCACAAACATCGGAATGGATAAGATCCAAGATTTATTTTGACCTTGAAGCACTGCTTCCAAATTGTCTCTTGGTGCTTACCCAATGCACATCCTTTGCAAACTCCTTCACAATCTTCTTTCAATTTGGGGATGCCATTTACTATGGTATTTAGGGTTGGAAGGATTTTGTAGTGGAGATGACCAAATATTCTATGCCAAAGTTCACATGGGCTAACTTCAATGTGAACCAAAGCTTGAGCGAGGGGAGTTATCAACCTATAGAGCCTTCCTTCATGAATCCCAATCATTGTAGCATCTTCTATGCTTGATCTTTTACCCCATACTACAACCTTTCCATCAATGAATGTAACTCGATCACCCTTCTCTTCGAAGCATGAAATGGAAAGTAAATTTTTGTGGAAACCTGGAACAAATAAGATATTGTTCAGATGAATGGTTCCTCTATTTTCCAGTTCAATCAAAGTTGATCCAATTCCTCTCACATGGTAGCTTTTATTATCACCAAGTTCTACAGAGTAAGAGGACTTCCCTTTTGATAATGTCTTCAATTGTTTATGTTGACCAGTAATATGCCTCGATGCTCCACTGTCAATCACCCAAATATCCTCATCTTGAAATGTGCCAATAAGTGTTGAGAATAATCCTTCATCCTTTGTAGATGTCCCGAATAATGCTTAGAGAAAAATAAGAGATCCCATACTTCTTTGATTCCCTTCTTGAGATGACTTGCCACCTTTGAACACTTCTTTAGGAACTTCTTCAGTGTAGTAGAGATCTTCATTATGCCCTTAGCCAACCTTAGAGCTCTGATACCATGTTGAGAAATCCATAGGGCAATAGATAGGATGATTTCTCTTTTTTCTTGATAACTTCTTGTGATGTCTTTTTATTTTTTCTTGCTTATTAGTTTCTTCACTTATTATTATGTTTGTGCATCATCAAACAACTACTAAAACAAGAAGAACAATAGTAGACAAGAACACAAAATGTAGGCTTCAAGCCAGGGCCGAAACCTCTCCACTTGAGAGGGAAACCCACAAATCTATTCTCTTCTTATAGATTCTTCTGTTGACGAATTTCAAGACCTTTAGACCAATACCAATATCCTTAGAGACCAAGTCCAGCCCTTCTGGATGATGTGCTTCCTTTGTTGAAGTCAAACCTAGTCAAATCTCTTCCAGAAGCACAATTTTGACCTCCAACTTTAGAATTTCGGCCTCTACTGCAGGTCTAAAATTTTCGGCCCTCCCAACAATAGTGGTTGCCACACGCGTAAGCTTATTCTTGCCTCCCAAGGCTTCTTCAAACCTTCGGTTAGATTTCTCCTTCTGGTGCTTGAGGATGGCCTAATGTGACCTTCACTGACCTTTGTTCTCTTCTTTCTTCAAGATTTAACCTACAAAATAAAAACGCTAATCCAACAAGAAAAACCCTAGTCTTCCTTCACACGTGTGACAGAGAAATAACCCAGAAACAAGTCTTCTTTGTCCTCTTCCTTCTTTGCTGCCTTCTTGCTGTTCTTCTTTACTTGGATGAGTGAGTGATGAATGTCTTCCAAGCAGGTCGAGTTCCCTTCTTTATATAGGCTTCTAAAGGTGGACGTGGCTCTTCAAAATAGGTCGATTTCCTAGCTGCCAGGCCGACATGGTCTTGAAGGGTATTTTGACACTTTTAATGACGTAAATAATTTTCTTTACAAGTTACAATGTGCTCGATGGGGTCTTCAACTTATGACAATGACTCTTTTGACTTCTTGGCCTAGGACAAACCCTAGAAGCACTTAATGGGTGCTTGACTTATAAAATAAAAGACCTTGAGCATGAAACCCATGCTCCAAATAATAATAATAATAATTTTTTTTTTCATTTTACAATATACAAGAGTCAAAAGTACATTTCATATATTTCAATAAATGTCTTCCATGTAGGGCTCCTCTTATAACCCTAAGGCCTTGGGGGAAATCTCACTTGACTAGAGGACTAAAGATAACTCCTCTGGTAAGGTGAGAGAAGAAAATTACAAACATGGTCAATCAATCATGTAGATTACCCTTTTATCTATAAAAATGCCTAAAACATTAAGTAAATGCACCCGATTACACAATGATCAAAGTCCCTCTTGAGTGGTAGCCTATCTTTAACCTCTTTGGTAAGGTGAGAGAATAAACTTATAGTCAAGATCAATCAATCATTTAAT
>APFE031720867.1:142216-193264 GCA_000404065.3 Pinus taeda | reverse complement strand
TCTATGGTACGATGGGTGCCATCCGTACCCTAAATCCGAGGGCCCTCAGCTTGCCACATGGGCGCCATGTGGCAGTCTCAGGGCCCTCGGATCTATAGTTGAGATGATCACCACGTGGCAGTCTCAGAGCCCTCGGATCTAGGGTTGAGATGATCACCACGTGGCAGTCTCAGAGCTACTTGACTAAGTTGTAAGTTGTACCCGATCTGGGTGTTGGATGGTTGACACTTGGCATCCTCGGATGGGGGACACGTAGAAGCTCAAATTTATAAAGTTAGATGATTGCGCAGCTGATAGTTCTTGGACGTGATTGTTTATAAAGTTATATGAAATTATGTCAATTTAACGATGTGGGATAATACGTAGATGGTGGGAACGACGGGCGATGTCGCGTCAATCATTCACACAGCGCTACACTTAAACCTTGGATCAATAAGGACTTCAGGCGGCAATTGGTTACCTCGGCAATTGGCACCTGCAAATTCTGTTATCCAACACAAATTGCAAATAAGATCGATCCCGTGTTGCCTTATGAAGCCAAGTAGCAGCCCACAGGAGTTCGTCCTGCTCAGCATTACGAAAATTATGAATATGATACAGCAAGTGCAGTGGGTTCATCTAATACTCAAACCTTTTTGTAATTTCTATGCCTCCAATTTTGTTTGCAGCATGGATAAAATTGGTGTATAATTGTATGCATGAGACTTACATACTTGGAAACCGGAAAAATAGCTGAAAATCTTTGAACTTAATTCAATATCATATCTTCAAAATTTTTGGAATTTAAAAGATAAGAATTACATCAAGCAATTAAGCTGGTCCACATTATTTTGAAATTAAAAGACAGAGTAAGCTGGATAAAACAATTAAGCTCGCACATTTGAGTTAGATTTTAAAATATTTTCAAAATACACCATCGAAATATAAATTTCAGAGTGAACGCTGAAATAATAATTTTTCAAAAATATTTCCAAACTATACAATCAAGATAGAAATTTTCAAGTCACTTGTCAGTCATCCACATGCCAGATCGAGCAGCTCAGAGACCGCCATTTGTCATTCATTCACTAGCCAGACCAAACGGTTCAGAGGCTGCCACTTCAGATAAAAGAGGTTACGCCTCTGTTCAGATATGTTATGTAGCGGGTAAGTATCATTTCATTACTTATCATCTGATAAATTATAAGTCATTAAATCACGTTTCTTTTCGGCAAGCACGTAAGTATCATTTAATTTCTTATCATCTGAAAAATTATATGTTTATAAATTGATTAATCAACAGATAATTTCGAAGTAGATATGGACTTATAGATTGATAACTGATCAACTGATAACTTCTAAGTAGATAAGGGGTTTAACTTATAGATTGTAACTAATAAACAGATTTTAAAGACTTATCATCTGATAAATTATATGCGATAACTGATAAGTAGATACGGACCCAAACTTATTGTAGATAAGGCACATAGTTTATAGATTTATAACTTATTTTTAGATAAGGAATTGAACTTATAGATTATAACTTATCACAGATAGCTTATGGTAGATAAGGCCTCGGACTTATAGACTGATAACTTATAAGTAGATATAGATAAGGGAATGAACTTATAAATGGTGACTTATAGGTAGATAAGGCAGTTAATTTATAGATTGATAACTTATGAACAGATAATTTATTCAAAGGTAAATAAGACAAGCAACTTATATATTGATAACTACTGAACGATAAGTTATCTGTTTATAAGTTATTACTAAATAGGCTCTTATAGCTGCTCATTAATGACGTATCATAGGAAAATTTATCATAATTAAGCTTTTTTTCAGTATAACTTCCCATATTTTCAAGGGAACTCTGTAATATATATAATTTGATGAATGTTCGAATGGATGTACCTTTGGTTTTGCAGTCACCTTCCATAGTCCACTACTTATTAACTATGAGTAACATATCATTGAGCTTAACCTCACTAATGTTAAGTAGTCTTTTTGTCATCAATATAGTAAATTGATGTGTTATTGGCATGCCCTTTAGATGGTAACTTTTCCTCTAATGATGCTTTTAGTGGTCCACATGGAATTGACACGTTAACATGAATCCAAATGGAGCAACTGGTGGTGTAATTGATTCTTCTAAATCACTCTCTCATTTTTCAATTACACCTTATTGCATATTTAACTCACCTTACTCCAATTCAATTAATTTCATCCTTTGGTGATGTAATTGTTTCTTCTAAATCACTCTCTCAGTTGTCTAATGCCATCCTTTGGTGGTGTATGTGATTCTTTTAAATCACTCTCTCAATTGTATTATGCCATCCTTTGGTGGTGCAATTGATTCTTTTAAATCTCTCTCTCAGTTGTCAAGTACACCTTACTACATATTTAACTCACCTTACACTAAGTCAAATAATTCCCTCGAGAGTGACTTTCAAGTATCTTTTGTTTCATCATTCTCATATATACCTATTGGACCTAGTCATTCATGAAACATTATGAAACATCATGATTGTGTTGCTTTATAAGTGGTAGTGGGCCACTTGATCAAAAAATTTGCACTAATAAAGCTTGTAATTTATGTAAGATAGTTCATAGTCAAACAAATTAATATAATAAACTAACAAATAGATTGACATATAATAAATTAACAAATAGATTGACAATTGCTAACATTGTAATCTTCTTCACTTGCATTGAGATCTCAAACAACTACTCCATTAGGTTCATATATTGGTTAATTGGATCAATCTTAGTGGCTAGTGAAAATCCTTTTTAGTGTCGACTTGTTGATTTATCTAGGACTCAACAACTTGTACTTGCAATGCCTTTATCCATCACTTATCTAGGTGCAAGACCTAGCAATTACACTTTATATGTTTTAACTTCTCAGCAATAATAATTGCACTTTTGTTGTATCATCTTCAATTTATTAGTTGGATTTCTTGTCAATTTGCTTAGGTTGGCCAACCTTTTCATGTCAATCTTCACAACTAAAAATTTGTCCTTTTTCTTTTGAATTAACATGTCACTTGTTCTAAATGGGTTTGGCTTCTTTCTCTAATTATTCTTGGCTTTAATAGTCATTACCTAGATATCAACATTTTTCGATGTCCATACTTCAAACAAGTTTTTTTTCTTTTGAATTAATATGTGACTCGTAGAATTGAGGCTTCTGTGATTCATCATAGTTGTAACAAGAATTTCGGCGTAAATCACATATCAAAAGACCTTTGTCGACGCGAACCAACCAGTGTGGTTCATTCCTGACGATGAACCACACTGGTTGGTTCGAAACGCGTCGACAAAGGTCTTTTGATATGTGATTTACGCCGAAATTCTTCTTACAACTAAAGTGACATTCCAGGTTTTGTTTGTAAATGTAGTTACACAACCTTCACCTCCCAACTTCCCTATTGAAATTAGATTTTTCTTTAGATCTAGAACATGCATTACCTCCTTTAATAGCCATTGGTTTTCATTTTGTTGCTTTATAAAAACCCTGCCCATTCCAATGATTTTACACGGTTTATCATCACTTAAACGAACATGTCCAAAATCTCCTCGAACAAAGTCATGAAAATGTTTCCTATTAGTTGTAGCATGGACTGAAGCCCCTGAATCTACAACCCATGCATCAATAATATTTTCTAATGAAATAATCAAAGCCTATGGCAACACATCACCTATCACATTTGCTTCATGATTGTTCTCTTGTTGTCCATCTCCTTCTTTTCCTTTTTGAGATTTGCAGTCTTTCTTCAGGTGTCCTTTCTTTCCACATTTCTAACACACTATCTCTGTTATGGATTTGGATCTACCTTTTCTTGACTCACTGTGATTTCTTGGGATCCTTCCTCTTTCCATTTATATTTTCTGTCACATATGGTTCGAAACGTCGACCAAAAACTCATGGTGTGATTAATTCGAAAGAATTTATTAAAAAAAGATAATTTATTTGTTGATAACTAACAAATAACTTATTGTTGATAACTTATGCCTAACAGATAACTTATATATGATAACTTCCTTAACAGATAACTTATCTGTTGATAACCTATCCCTAACAAATAACTTATCACTGATAACTTATCCTTAACAAATAACTTGTCCGTCGAAAAGGCCGCCAACAACTTATCTATTAATAACTTATCCACTGAAAATGAACCCCATTTATCCACCTACTAACTTATCTCTTGATAACTTATTCGTTGAAAAGGAACCTCACTTATCCTTTGATAACTTATTCACCAAAAAGGAACATTACTTCTTTGCGTAATAACTTATCAACACAATAACTTGTTCATTGAAAAGGAACATCACTTATCCACCTAATAACTTATCCATCGAAAAACAAACTTACTCATCGACCTATAACTTATCTATTGAAAATGAACCTCACTTATCTATTGTATAACTTATACACGAAAAAGGAACATCACTTATCCATCAAGTAACTTCTCTGATGGTTGATAAGGAATATCACTTCTTGCTTTGGAGCACTATAAAGCTCCATTCCAACACAATCATAGTTTTTCTCTAGGCCTCTAAAGGAACAACATAAATCTATCCGTCTACTTACGAAAAATCTTTTGCTCTCGTCTCTAGTTTGTAGCACCTTTTCCTTCAAGGCATGGCTTCTTTTCTTTACTTTGCTTTTTTTTGTCAAATGTCGAGCTTTTAGATCGCTATAAAAGGGCAAAGGAAATGTGGCTATTGTTTACTGTAAACTGTTGTAAGTTGCATTGAATCTTTATTGCTTGCAAATTTGCGTAGTATAGTGTTGCATGGGACCTCTAATCTTACAATCTAATTGAAATTCAAATTAATCATGATTCGAGGGTTTGATCTCACCTGTAGGAAAATTTGACTTTTCAAGCTCGAAAGCAATGGCTTCCCACATTGTTAAAAACCCTCGCATGGACCCTAAGAGAGAGATCAACTATTGAGTCCTTCTAGGATGGAAAGAGCTTTGTCACTAATCCTGAGGCCATGGAAAAGGTAATAAAGGATTTCCTATGGGTGTAGATGGTAGCTATTGGAGTGAAATTGATTCCCAATAGTGCCTTCTTGTATTAGGATCTAGTTCTAGAGACCATTGCCATGCTCGAAGTTGTTCCTCCTTGGTATGGCTTTGCTGGAGGGGAATTGGCTTATGTCATAGTCCCTGCAATGGAGACGACCAAGTGGTTTGACACTAATTAGTAAGTTCGATCTCGATGAACTCAACCTTTGTACTTGTGAACATGGGTCTCCACAAAAACTCTGAACTATGGTGCCTTTCAGTGAGGATTGCTAAGTCTAGTTGTTGGGCATTAGGCCATGGCCTAACTAGATTGTGTTGTCTTTGTTCTTTTCAATCAGTATTATGTTCCATAGTTGGGCCCAAATATCAAATTTTCCTAATCACACAAGGCGATGGAAGATTACGAGGAGGCTAAAGAGGTGTCATATTGATACTTCACTTGTCCTTTTATGGATATACCTGTAGTTGAATCCCAAGCCTCCTCCTATTAGGAGGCAAGTTTGAAATCTCACTTGTCTTCCACTTTCTAAATTGAAATCCCCCTTCAATGCATTGTTTTTTAAAGTTTTAATTGACTTAATGATAAGGCAGGCTCTGGCCTCTCGTATTTGCGTGCTAGATGGGCAACAACTAGGCTTAGGCCCCTTGGATTTGCAAACTAGATGGGCGACATGTGGCAGGGTCATGCCCCTCTGATCAGGGTGCTAGATATGTGATAAGTGGTAGGGTCACTCCCTTCGATCATGTTGTTGGATGTGTGACAAGTGGCATGCCTAGGGTCCTTGAATTTGGGCGCTCGATGGGTGAGAAGCGTTGGGCTTAGGGCCCTCAGATATGGAATTTTTTGGATGACAAGTGGTACACTGTGGGCCCCTCTTGGATGAAAAGTGGTGAGATGAGGGCCCTCGGATCTGAGCTCTAGATGGATGACAAGTGATGAGCTCATGCCCCTCTGATCTAGTCTCTCAATAGAGGAAAAGTGGCAAGCTCGAGGCCCTCTAATTAGGCCACTAGATGAGTGACAAGTGGCAAGCTCAGGCCCCTCCAACCAGAGTACTAGATGAGTGACAAGTGGCCAACCTAGGGCCCTTCGATCTTAGTGCTCAATGAATGACAAATGACATGGTCAAGTCCCTCTAATTTGGGTGCTCGATTGATGAAAAGTGGCTTGCCCCTCTGATTTGGGTGCTCAATGGATGACAAGTGTCTTGCCTAGGTCCCTTCAATCCAAGGACTTGATGTATGACAAGTGGCCTTCCCAAGCCCTTTGATTTGTGCACTTGATGGATGACAAGTGGCTTTCCAAGAGCCCTTCAATTCGAGCACTCGATGGATGATAAGTGGCTTGCCTAGATCTGTTGGATCTGGGTGCTCGATGGATGCAAAGTGGCCTGTCCACATCCCTTGGATCTGGGTGCTCGATGGGTGACAAGTGGTGGGATTAGGACCCTTATATGTAGGCACTCAATGGATGAGAAGTGCCAGACCTAGGGCCCTCGGACCTTTCAGCTTGATGGGTGACAAGTGGCTTGCTTGGAACCTTTAGATCTGTGTGTTCGATGGGCAACAAGTGGTTGTTCGAAATCCTTGGATTTGGGCGCTTGATGGTGGACAAGTGCATTACCTAGGTTCCTCAAATTTGGGTGCTCGATGGTGAACAAGTGGCCTGCCTAGGTCCCTCAAATCTAGGTGTTGAATGGGTGATAAGTCACTGGTTTAGGGCCCTCAAATTTGGACGTTGAATGGGTGACAAGTGCCTTGCCTAGGTCCATTTGATTTTGGCCCTCAATGGCTAACAAGTGGCAGGCTCAATGCCCTTGGATCTTGTATCTCGATGGGTGACATGTGGTGGGCTCAGGCCGCTCGAATCTGCATGTTGTATGGATGACAAGTGGTGGGCTCAAACCCCTCTAATCTACAAATTGGATGGGAAACAAGTTGCGAGGTCATGCTCCTTGATTATGTTGTTAGATGTGTGACAAGTGGTGTGGTCACTCCCCTTCGATCATGTTGTTGGATGTGTGACAAGTGCTCTGTCGGTCCTCTCTGGGGCATGATGGATGACAAATGGCGTGCTTATGGCCCTCGGATTTGAACTCTCTTGGATAAAAAGTGGTGGGATGAGGGCCCTAGGATTTGGGCTCTAGATGGATGACAAGTGGCAGGTTGAGGGCCCTTTGATCTGGGGCTCTCATTAGAGGATAAGTGGTAGGAATAGGTCCCTTGGATCAAACCACTAGTGTGTGACAAGTGGCTTGCCCGACCCTCTGATCGTGGCGCTTGATGGATGACAAGTGGCTTGATAAGGTGCCTTTGATATGGGTGCTCGATGGATGACAAATGGTCTTCCAAGGTCCCTTCGATTTGAGCGTTCGATGGATGACAAATGGCATGTCGTACCTCAGATTTTGGCATTCGATGGATGACAAGTGGCCTGCCAAGGTGCTTGTGATCTAGGTGCTCGATGGATGACAAGTGGGCTATCTAGCACTATGGGATTTGGGCACTCAATGGATGACAAGTAGGCTATCTAGGACTGTGGGATTTGGGCACTCGATGGATGACAAGTGGGCTATCTAGGTCTGTGGGATTTGGGCGCTCGATGGATGACAAGTGGCCTACCCAAGGCATCCGATATAGGTGCTCAATGGATGACAAGTGGGCTATTTAGGTCTGTGGGATTTGGGTGCGCTTGATGGATGACAAGTGGCTTGTCCATGTCCCTTAGAATTGGGCTCTTGTTGGATGACAAATGCCGCAGATCCAATCCCTGAGATCTAGTGGCCAGGGCTTTGCGAAGTGGCACAAATCTAGCCCGATGATTTGGCCTCTCATTGGATGACAAGTGGAGGGGGGCCTCAACATCCCCTTATCTATACAAATCCTAATGCTTGGGTGACTATCCTGACTGGCTCTGTTTGGGCATTCGTTTGCTCGCCCAATATCCGCCGGCCCCTACCCTCCCTATTAGCGTAGCGACCAGGAGCGGGGTTTTCAGGTCGCCGGCTCATACGTGTAAAGAACCTCAGAAAGCTAAATTAAAGCCTCTTGTAGCCAAAGGCAAGATATAAAGACTGTGTCCTTTCGTTCCAGTGAGTCTATTGTTCCTAGTTCCTCTCTTTGGTTTAACCCAGTTGATCCAATGTATCTACATTATCACATGGTTAGTTAGTTCATTCCCTACCAGAGCCTGTACCAGAGCAAGTTGATCTTATAGTGAACTCAGGTTTGGATCCATTTGGGCAAGAGGAAATCCCTACCTACACTGCTAGGCTCGGCTCATCCAGGCTCGCTTCGCTGAATGGAATATTGGCGAAGCAATCCTATTCCGATTACCAATCTTGGGATTTCAATCATAGATTACCCCAAAAAGAAAAAGGAATTGGAGTGTCAATGTTTTTGCCTCAAATTCCTATTTCTTTGAGCTCAGTAAACGCGACCCTTCTTCGGTAAGGAGATCTTAGCATTTAGCATATTCCCAAACCATTTGTTGTTCCCTATCTGAAGGTTGCGGGGGAGCTACACGAAAGTTAGAATCTGCCCTACCCCACCATGATATCCCAGTCATTTCGATGCCGATAAAACTGACCCTAACTTTGTGCGAAGAGCTAGTGATTTGGACTAAACAAGATGGGCCAAGTCAATTCAATCTTTAGGGACATGGTTATCGTGTTAAACTCCAACTCAGGTTCAGTTCAAACATTCACCTTCACAAAACTATCCCTTTTAATCCAATGGAGGGGCCTGGTATGGAGACCGGGCGAGGGACGAAGGTTCGATAGATCTACCCCGTCGCTCTAAGTTCTTGATTGCGTCAGTGGCCCACCATTGAGCCCCACCGTCAAGCCACCCAAGATCGAAGTAACCAAGGAAGGAGACCGGATCAAAGTAACCAAGGAATGATACCAGGCGAGGCCCTGAGGTTCGACAGATCTATCCCGTCGTTCAAAGTTCTCGACTGCATCAGCAGCCCACCATTGAGCCCCACGATTAACTAAGGAACACACGATGGATGCATCTGCCCAAGATTGAAGGAACCAAGTGGTCCACGTTCACGTGTGACAGAGCCACCGACCATCGCCATGGGTCAAAGAGCCAACGGCAACGTGTCACAGATAGATGGCCCAGTTTTTGTGGCCAAAGTATAGCCAAGTGGCACAGATCCATTGGCAAAGATCTTGTGGCCAAGGGCCTACCAATGTGCCTTGGCCTACCAAGTGGTGCACATCTGGCTGCGAAGGGGCTAGTGGCATCAGGGACCCTCGAATCCGCCCGGTTGATGGAACACAAGTGATCTGCTTCAAACATCGCGATAAGTAAAGGTTTGTTGTAATATCAACTTATTGGATAACTTATCCGCTGATGGGTTATCGGCTAATCAACAGAGAACTTATTGGATTATGAGTCACTGAGCTACCAATGAATTCGAACTGGTGAGAGAGGATGTTGTGATCCCAAGTTGAGTTAGGGAGTTAAGGAGGTGGACAAACCCGCTAGATTCTCTCCTAGTTGTCTCCATCAAGCCCCTGCACAATAATTGCCTAAAAATGCTTCTTTTTCCTGCAATTAAACCACATTAGGCCACATACTATGACAAACACCTTTTACTCCTCTTGCTAAACATAATATAACAAAAAATGTGAATTAACATGAGAGAAGGATAGTTTTAAGGCTGGAGGATGTCATAATTATCTTCAAAATATACCTATTGATGGGACTCATAAGTGGCTATCAATTATTTACTCTTTCATATATTTCTATGTTCTTAAACATAGACTTTTAATAAAAAAAATCACTATTTTGATTTTAATATATATATATATATAATATATTCTTAATATTAGGTAACAATGTTGATAATGGGGAATTTAAATTATCTCATTTCTAATTGAGTTTGTTTCATGTATTTTTATTATTTTTTTCCAAAAATTGAACTAAATTCACTTTAAAGTGATTAAAATTTTAATACCAAGATTTCATAAACATAATTTTTCATCAAATAAATGAAATTCTAACTTTTTAAGATGAAATTTTATTAACTGGAAAACAATAGTATACCGTATAAATTACAATTTCATGGTGAATCTTTCTCTAGCAACTCTCACCCTTCTTCCAAAAATGTCATCCTCTTCAGAGGAAATGAAATTCTAACTTCAAATATAATTTTCAACCAAATTTAAAATTAAATTAAATATAAAAAATAAATTATTAAATATTATTAATTTAAGCTTTAAAATAATAATATCTTTTAATATCTTTATCTTTATCTAGAATTTATTTTATTAAAAAAACCAATCCATGAATATTATAGTTTTCGAGAGTGCAAGATTCGAGAGAAAAAGATGTGTGGGAAAAAATAAAGCGAATGAGAATGTTTTTATTATAAAAATATTTATAATGGTTAAATGATTAATTTAATTTTTGTTAATATAATTTGAAAATTTTAATTTCAGTGCCATTTTAAAATATTAATAATGGTTAGATTACTCAACCATTTTAATAAATTATTAAGACCCACTCGATGTTTCATCCTACATTCATATAATATCTATAAATATTTAATCTTACACAAAAGTTATATCAAATCACAATTTAACTGGGTTAAAAAAAGACTTTATTCCCATGTTAAAAAAAGTACAATAAATCTCTACGAAACTAATAAATCTCTTAACTCGCTTAAAGGAAGTGATGTGGTCGAACTCAAGGTGAGGTTGACAACCAGGAAGAGTAGATCACGTGTATAACATATGTTCACTCATGGACTCCACCCAAGACATTTGGAAAGCTACAGGAGTTCCACCAGTTAACATATCTTCACCTACTTTGCTGACATTACACTTGGTCCATTTTCTTCTGATATGCCCTTCAAGGGCCACTAGCTATCCTTTCTTTGGCCTCGCGAAGAGCTTGAATTAGGCCCCGGAGGGCAGTGGTGGGATGCTCAGCCTTCTTCATGAGATGTTCGGTGACATCCGCAGGTGTCATCTGAGCGGCCTCCATTAAATGTTGGATCTCGGGAAAGAGCTCTCGGGATTGCTGGCGAGAATCTTGAATGCCCCAAAAGTGCAGAAAGAGAGGTGAATGTGTTTGTCCATGCGACCAGACCGGAGAAGCGCCGGGTCGAGCCTGTCGATGTGGTTGGTGGTAAAGACGAACACATTCTTCTCGCGGTCCGAGAGATCGAGAGAACAGTCAATATCTTCTATCACGATTATCGATTTGTTGGTGGTGGCGATGAGAAGCTTCCTCAGTTCCGTGTTGTTCTTTGGGTTAGCTCCAGCTCGTAGATGTCGTAATCCAGAAAGTTAGCCATGGCTGCAATCATGCTCGACTTGCCCGTTCCAGGGGCCCATAGCGCAAATAACCTGGGCCGATACGATCTCAGGTTAGGACTTATCAAACGATAAGTTATACGGAGAACTTATCTACTGATACGCTATATTTGATAAGTTATCATAGATAACTTATCTTTTGATACGCTATATTCGAAAGTTATCATAGATAACTTATCTTTTGATACGCACTATTCCATAAGTTATCATTAATAACTTATCTGCTGATACACTATATTCGATTAGTTATCATAGAGAACTTATCTTCTGATACGCTATATTCAATAAGTTATCATAGATAATTTATCTGCTGATACGCCATATTTGATAAGTTATCATAGATAATTTATCTTCTGATACGCCATATTTGATAAATTATCATAGATAACTTATCTGGTGATACACTATTTCGATACATTATCATAGATGATAACTTATCTACTGATACGCTATATTCGAAAGTTATCATAGATAACTTATCTTTTGATACGCACTATTCCATAAGTTATCATTAATAACTTATCTGCTGATACGCTATATTCGATAAGTTATCATAGATAACTTATCTTCTGATACGCTATATTCGATAAGTTATCATAGATAATTTATCGCTGATACGCCATGTTTGATAAGTTATCATAGATAATTTATCTTCTGATACGCGATATTTGATAAATTATCATAGATAACTTATCTGCTGATACACTATTTCGATACATTATCATAGATAAGTTATCATGAGAACTTATCCTGCTGATACGCTCTATTCGGTAAGTTATCATAGATAACTTATCTGCTGATACGCTAGTTCATAACTTATCATAGATAAGTTATCAGTAAGTTCTCGGCTTATACGCTATATTCAATAAGTTATCATAAATAACTTATCGCTGATAAGTTATTTATCTTCAATAAATAACTTATCGCTGATAGATAATTTATCTGCTGATACGCCATATTTGATAAGTTATCATAGATAATTTATCTTCTGATACGCCATATTTGATAAATTATCATAGATAACTTATCTGCTGATACACTATTTCGATACATTATCATAGATAAGTTATCATGAGAACTTATCCTGCTGATACGCTCTATTCGGTAAGTTATCATTAGATAACTTATCTGCTGATACGCTAGTTCATAACTTATCATAGATAAGTTATCAGATAAGTTCTCGGCTTATACGCTATATTCAATAAGTTATCATAAATAACTTATCGCTGATACGCTATTTCGATAAGTTATCATAGATTACTTATCTTCTGATACGCTATATTCGATAAGTTCATAACTTATCATAGATAAGTTATCAGATAAGTTCTCGGCTTATACGCTATATTCAATAAGTTATCATAAATAACTTATCGCTGATACGCTATTTCGATAAGTTATCAGAGATTACTTATCTTCTGATACGCTATATTCGATAAGTTATAGATAACTTATTTGCTGATACGCTATTTTCGATAAGTTATCATAGATAACTTATTGTTCATACGCCATTTTCGATAAGTTATGACAGATAACCTATATGCTGATACGCTATTTTCGATAAGTTATGATAGATAACTTATCTGCTGATATGCTATATTCGATAATTTATCAGAGATAACTTCTCTGCCGATATGATAACTTCAGAGGTCCCCTCTGTTAATTCGGGCCTCCATTCCGGACCTTAAGTGTCGCTGTGCATTTCCAGCGCCAGCATTCTTGCCATTCGCAGGTGCTTTGTGAACTTGTTGATCTTGCCATCGTCCATCGCTTTTCCTCTGAGGCGATTCAGCATTTTCTACAGATACCTAAAAGAGCTTCGGCAAAAAGATTCAGCACAATCTTTTTGCCGTAGCCCAGATCCCTGTTATCCTTATATTTTCAGCATAGAAACAATACATGCTATTATACTTTGTAACAGAAGAAAATTTAAGAATACACTGGTCTACTCTGCCAGTTGGGTGCTGGGAACGATCCCTGCGGTGGTAAATAAACTGCAGGACAGGGTGCGGTTATTGCTATTCGTGTTTGATTCCGCCTGTTTGGAATAGGGAAATCCTCCCACCCCGCACAAACGCAGCTTGTACAGGGAAGTACAAATTTCTCACAGATGATGAATACACACCGCAACAACATGTGACAGAAGAAATGCAGACTGTATCAGTATTGTTGGGGTCAGAGGAAATTGCAGCTCTGAAAAGGTAAGTGGGATGGAAGTGTTCACATTTAAGTATTATCAGCTTGATTGTAATCAATCATTATACAGATCATTCAAAGATGCTACAATGGAATTACAATAGATGTCATTCTTTATTGCGTTCAATATGCAGCTCTGAATCTGTTGTAAACTTGTAAGAGCATAAACATGTCAAACAGAAGTTCATATGGTGGATTTTGGCGCTGCAGAACCATGGAATCTTTTGATTCTGTGATTATTAAAAGCATTGTTTAAGGGAAATACGTTTTATTTAAATGGGTTATTATTCTCTATTCCATCATCAAATTATTGACTTTATTATAATTTATTTACTTTTAAAGAAGTTGCTATTTAACTTGAATCATGTTAATGAAAATCGGTTAACCAAAACTTAAATAGATTTTAATTAACATTAACATATAATCTTATGTGTGACTTTTATGCTCATTTCATGAAAATCGGTTAACCAAAACTTATAGATTTTAATTAGTGTTAACATATAATCTTATGTGTGACTTTTATGCTCATTTCAGTTGAATGTATAATTCCAACTTATGTAGCTAACAAGGTTTTCACCTAATTGTACAACCAGAATGTATCAAGGTTTTCAGAATGTATCAAGGTTTTCACTCAAATGTACAATCATAATGTATAAGTGGAATGCTTGAAAAAATGAGTAATGTACAATTAGAATGTATCAAGGTTTTTCACTTAATTGTACAACCAGAATGTATCAAGGTTTTCATTTAATTGTACAATCAGAATGTATCAAGGTTTTCAGAATGTATCAAGGTTTTCACTCAAATGTACAACCATAATGTATAAGTGGAATGCTTGAAAAAATGAGTAATGTACAACTAGAATGTATCAAGGTTTTCACTCAAATCACTTAATTGTACAACCAGAATGTATCAAGGTTTTCATTTAATTGTACAATCAGAATGTATCAAGGTTTTCACTCAAATGTACAACCATAATGTATAAGTGGAATGCTTGAAAAAATGAGTAATGTACAACTAGAATGTATCAAGGTTTTCACTCAAATCACTTAATTGTACAACCAGAATGTATCAAGGTTTTCATTTAATTGTACAATCAGAATGTATCAAGGTTTTCAGAATGTATCAAGGTTTTCACTCAAATGTACAACCATAATGTATAAGTGGAATGCTTGAAAAAATGAGTAATGTACAACTAGAATGTATCAAGGTTTTCACTCAAATCACTTAATTGTACAACCAGAATGTATCAAGGTTTTCATTTAATTGTACAATCAGAATGTATCAAGGTTTTCACTCAAATGTACAACCATAATGTATAAGTGGAATGCTTGAAAAAATGAGTAATGTACAACTAGAATGTATCAAGGTTTTCACTCAAATCACTTAATTGTACAACCAGAATGTATCAAGGTTTTCATTTAATTGTACAATCAGAATGTATCAAGGTTTTCAGAATGTATCAAGGTTTTCACTCAAATGTACAACCATAATGTATAAGTGGAATGCTTGAAAAAATGAGTAATGTACAACTAGAATGTATCAAGGTTTTTCAGAATGTATCAAGGTTTTCACTCAAATGTACAACCATAATGTATAAGTAGAATGCTTGAAAAAATGAGTAATGTACAACTAGAATGTATCAAGGTTTTTCACTTAATTGTACAACCAGAATGTATCAAGGTTTTCATTTAATTGTACAATCAGAATGTATCAAGGTTTTCAGAATGTATCAAGGTTTCCACTCAAATGTACAACCATAATGTATAAGTAGAATGCTTGAAAAAATGAGTAATGTACAACTAGAATGTATCAAGGTTTTCACTCAAATGTACAACCAGAATGTATAAGTGAAATGTTTGAAAAAATGAGTGACTTTTTTTAGGATGTGGGTTTTGATGGATTATAATTAATAATAAATAATAATCTTGTGTATGACTTTTATGCTCATTTTAGTTGAATGTACAATTCCAACTTAAGTGGCTGACTAGGTTTTCACTCAAATGTACAACCATAATGTATAAGTGAAATGCTCGAAAAAATGAGTAACTTTTTAATTTGTGGATTTTGAAATAATCAACAAAGAATGTATAAGTGGAATGCTTGAGAAAATGAGTAACTTTTTAGGATGTGGGTTTTGAAATAACCCAACAAAAAAAATTATCTATTGATTATATTATAGGGAAAATATAAATCATAATTATAGTTATAATATTTTTAATTTTTGTGTTTTAGATAAATTATATATTGCTTCTATCTATTTTAATTTAAGATTAAGAATGTTAATATCCTTATAAAATTAGGTATAATTATATCTATTTATCATTAATTGAGTTGCAATTTGTATTTTTAGAAACAATACAATAGGTATAATTATATTTATTTATCATTAATTGAATTACAATTTGTATTTCTAGAAACAATACAATATATTTCATGGATTATTGGATTATCAATATGTTTCAATTAGAAGTTTGAAATTATAAATTTAAATGAGTTTCATATTACAAAGTGCTTGAGAGTAATGATTTCAACAATTTATTATTTAAAAACGATAATAATATTAAAATAAAAAATTATTATTATCTTACAATTTTTAAGATTAAGAATGTTAATATCATTATAAAATTATGTATAATTATATCTATTTATCATTAATTGAATTACAATTTGTATTTCTAATAAAATTTTAGAAACAATACAATATATTTCATGGATTATTGGATTATCAAGATGTTTCAACTAGAGGTTTGAAACTATAAATTTAAATGAGTTTCATATTACAAAGTGCTTGAGAGCAATGACTTCAACAATTTATAGTAGTAATGATTCATTGACTCCTAGTATTTTAAGAATAGAGTTCCAAAATGGAAAAAAAAATAGTAATGTTTGTAGTGAGTCATTTTAAATGTAGGATATTGTTAGTGTATTTATCATCTTATTAACTTAAATTGTCTAGAAATAATAATTGAAAAATGATAAAAAATTAAATTAATGGATGAATATACATATGAAAGAGAGTATTAAGAAAATGTTAATATTGTGGAAGGATAACAATTTCAAAATTAAAAGTATATGTATAAGGTGGAAGGATGCTTCAACTAAGGCCTTTTATCATTAATTGAATTAGAATTTGTATTTCTAATAAAATTTTGGAAGCAATAATGATATATAAAGAATATCTTCCAAGGATTAACGAGGAAATATATAGTTATATTTGTATGTTTCAATTAGAGGTTTGAAATACATATTTAAATGAGTTTCATATTACAAAGTGCTTGAGAGCAATGATTCTAAGATTGGAGTTCCAAAATGGAAAAAATAGTAATGTTTGTAGTGAGTTGTTTTGAATGTAGGATATATTGTTACTGGATTTCTAAGCTTATTATGTTAAATTGTTTAAAAACAATATTTGGAAAAATATGATTAAAAATTAAATTAATTGATGGATAAATATATGAAAGGATAGTATTAAGATAATGTCTCTTTTTTTTTAACTTTTTTTAGACTACAAAAGAGGAGAGAAAAAGGCTTAACCCATGGAAATTCAATTATTAAAAGTAATATCCATTTTATGCTCTTTGTTTCCCTATATAAATAAAATAGAGTTTAGAGACAATTATAATTACTCATAGTGAAGTTAGAAAGCATGGGTCTTGGTTTTCATTTTATGACAAATTTGAATTTGTTTCCAAAAGACAATTATAAAAGCATGGTTCTTGGTTTTCATTTTATGACAAATTCAATGGTTTTCATTTTATGATAAATTTGAATTTGTTCCTAAATTCAATTATAAAAATGAAATGAAGTGAAAAATTAATATTTTATGGGTTTTAATTTTCATTTTATGACAAGTTGCAAGGAAACATGTTTATGACAAATTTGAATTTGTTTCCTATTGTCAAAATCAATCTTTTAAGCTCCTCAAATGTTGTCTTGGACGGACATGCTATTCACATGGATCAAATTTTTCAACCAATTAATCATTATTAGAAATAACATTCATTTTATGCTCTTTATTTTTATTATTTAATTAAGATAAGTTTAGAGAAACAATGAGATTACTCTAGTGAAGTTATAATGTATGAGTTTTAGTTTTCATTTTATGACATGTTGCAAGGGCAACATGAACATTCTATTTTCATACTCATGGATCACATGGATGGTTATTGATTTATCACATCATATGATCACAACATTGAAGGACAATCTTGCAATAGAGGAAAGTAATCATGTGTTGTGGATCCACCATATAACCATATTGCTTGCATTGATAAAGAATTAATTTGTTCAATACTTTGTCCCTATTATAATTTAATCTACATTCAATGCATGTTATTAATTGCAAAAATGGTAAGACATTAGAATAGTAACCCAACAAACAAATTGATAGGTTGTGGTTGGCTAAACACAATCATTTTGAAAATAGTATGCAATGCAATAATGTGACCCAAGCACAAAGCCATTATAATAATGCTCATCATATTACTAGCAAAGATTTGAATTCAGACAAAACCCATTAACACAGCCATTAATAATGCTCATCATATTACTAGCAAAGATTTGAATTCGGACAAAACCCATAAACACAGCCATTAAACCATTATAATAATGCTCATCATTTTACTAGCAAAACAAAATTTTAAATTTGGACGAAAAAAATTACAAACTTCAGTTAACCCAATTAACATATAAAAAATATTAAACTTTCAAACTTCTTTCAATTAGTGGGTTTGAAATTTAGATAGAAAAATTACGAACTTCAATTAACCCAATTAACATATAAAAATTATTAAACTTCCGAACTTCTTTCAAATTAGTGTGTTGTTTAAAATACTTTTATTATCTATATGGTGTTGTTTGTTTGAAATACTTTTATTGTCTATATTTTTTTTTTAGATAATTTGATTACTTAATATATAAAAATTATATAAAAATAAACTTATATATTCATAAATATTTTTTTATACATTCATAAATACTTGTATTAAATTCATTAATATTTTTTATACATTTCATAAATACTTATAATGAATTTTAATGAAAATAATGAAATTTCATTAGTATATAAAATATATTGAACACATTATTAAAATTCAAGAAATGTTAATTCTCATGAAATGAAAATATAATCTCATGGAACTAAAGAGACATTGCATTTCATTAAAAAAAAAAAACACACTTTAAATCATTTTATTTTATATTAATTTTAAATTTAAATCATTTATATTTATATTAACTTTTAAATTTAAATCATTTTATCCTTCATATTTAAATTTAATTTCACTCTTTTTATAAATAAATAAATTTATAAAAGAAAATTGAAATTGCAAATTTCATTCTATAAATTAGATAAATTGAATTTTTGAAAAGGATAAGAAAATAAGTTGTGAAAGTTGTCATGGAAAAATGTCAAGTCAGAAAAGTGAACATTGATGATTATATCTATCCATGATGAGAACAAGTTTGCAATCTCTTCCTTTTATTTAAACAACTATTTTAAATCAAGTTTTTTAGTTTCTATAAGCATCTATTTTGTCTATCCTTATAAATTTATCTTGTCTATCCTTATAAGATTAGCACAACTCAATTCTTAATATTCTAACTACTTGCATGGATATTTTGTTTTCATGAAAAAGAAAGACATAAAAAAAGCCCCTCTTCCTCACGGTTAGGATTAAAATCCCATTGAAATGAAAAACAATATCCATTAAATATTAGTTGAAAGCATAAAATATTAAAATCCCAGTGAAATGAAAAACAATATCCATTAAATATTAGTTGAAAGCATTCATTCATGATTATAAAATTTAGTTTTGCTTTTCTATGTATTCAGAAGAATTTCATGAGCAATACAACAAATTTGCTAAACCTTTATAAAATTTAGTTTGCTTTTCTATGTATTCAGAAGAATTTCATGAACAATACAACAAATTTGCTAAACCTTACCAATCCAAATTGATGTTTAATTGATTATCAATCCGAATTGATATTTCATCAATTAAAATTATCGAGTGTAAAAAAAAAAAAAAACAACAACAACAACAATATAGTAAATCAAAATATCTCATTCTAAACATGTAGTATCAAAGCTCCCAGTTGAATAGTTTTTTAATTTTTGACATTATTTCCCATCAGAGTGTGTCATGCTTTAAGTTTTTTAATTTTTGACATTATTGCTCATTAGAGTGTGTCATGCTATAATGCTTAAGGTAAGGAAGAGGCAGACTCATACAAAGCATCCGTAAGGCCATATCCATATATATAATATATAATGAATATAATGCGCGAAAGCAGTAAATCAAAATCAAAATGTCCCATAGCTGCAAATGGAATCGAAACTTCAAGTTCGAACTACTGCAAATGGTATTGAAACTTCAAGTTGGAACTATCTATATATTTAAAAGCAACTCGAATTCATGCATTCATACATTTGTCAAGTTGGAACTATTTATAAATTTTAAAGCAACCAAAATTCATGGATTCCTACATTAAACATGCAAGTCTCTTGTGAATAGCATAAAACCTCTCCCCTTAGAAAGTCCATCAAAAACCAAACACAAAGTCTCCCCTTAGAAAGTCCATCAAAAACCAAACACAAAGGCTGCAGTAATGAAAAATATGAGTATTATCCCATCAACTGAAAGATTCTTGCTTTCAATACTTATATATCAATATGTTTAAACAATAAAGTCATTAAACAAGGTAGCTCATTAAGTCAATTGCAGAAACAATAGTCATCAAACAAGAAAAAATTTCTTTCAGCCAATTCCAGAAAGAACTCAGGCATAATTAATGTTTCCTCCATTGCATTACTTCAATTTGAGCTCCAATGGCATTCAACCCAAAAATGCTAAAATGTTGATTCAGTTAATATATATAATATTCCCGCAGGCAGCACACCACCCACAGTTCAAGATAGAGAACCACCAGCAGTCCATATTGCTGGTCTGATTGTTCACCAAAATGAAACCTCGTGAGCCTGGTTGGCTAATCAGGCTTGCACAGGTGATGAAAATGTATAGCTAGCCACATCTATATTCCTATAAGCCTGGTTGTAGATTGTTCACCAAAATGAAACCTCATGAGCCTGGTTGGCTAATTAGGCTTGCACAGGTGATGAAAATGTATAGCTAGCCACATCTGTATTCCTATAAGCCTGGTTGTAGGGTCTTATAACATCATGAAGACTTAGAACTGCCTGATCTATTGACTTCTTTCGATTGCTGGGCTGATCATGTCTCCTGTACCTAGTGCTGCTTTTATCGCTAGCGGGTTGGTGGGCTAATGGGAGTGGTTTCTTTCTGCAGATATAGTGGTCTGAAAGGAAATAGACAATGACAAAGCTTCCGCATAAACCAAGTAGGTTGGTGACTGGTCTGAATGCACATGAACATATGAAAAAAACCCAAAACACCCATGGGTTCAAAAAAAGGGTTTCAAAATTAAAGGTCGAAAAACCCCTCGAAAAGAACATTCATGAATTATGCTCCAATGACAGACTTTCAATTTTTACACGACATAGAAAGAATATACTGACCAGTATTGCACCTAGATACTCATTTAGGTATCACTTACAGTTGCTTAACCTCCATCTACAGTGCTGAACAATATATGATGAAAATTATAATCTTGATAGAATGCCTCAACAACTGGAACACGAGGCATTTCATTGACAAGACGTTACCCTTATTCATGGTATTCCTGTAAACAAAGAGTTGATAGACACAAAGTAGTACACTGTACTTCAAATTGTTCTTATGTTTCCATTGAACTACCTTGAGGGTGGTGCCGGACCTTGGTTACTTAATGTTGGATTTGATCCGATAGTTCCATTATCCGGGGTTGGCCCAACACCCCATTTCCCTTATTACTCTGAAGGCTCCATAACATCAACTTCTTCATCTCTTATTCTAAGAGAAAATTGATTCCGTTAGGATGGAGAATGAAGGAGCTCATTTACCTGTTCATTCCCGATGGTAAATGAATAATATGCAGAGGGTGCAATGCATCAATCACTCCAACTGCACCATCACAGAAGCTCGCATAAACTAAGACGCTGTCGCATGAGTATATAGCACTTTGAAATAGGAACAAATAGGGAATCATGAGGAGACCACTGTAATGCAACCATGTAACAAGGTCATCCAATCAGATACAGAAGGTAAGTGACATTATATAATAGTCTAGGTCTGAATTCAACACCGCTTACAAATAATTACATAGCGCAAGCGCTCCAAAGCATTATATATAGCAAGCTGGCTGTCATGCACAACCAACAAATGAATTTGATCTTATGAAACTGTAATCTTGTATTCCCCACTGGTGGTAATCTTCCTGGCTGTACTAGTGACAAATTTTGACTTTCTCTTGCTGCCAAAAGATGTGGTTACTTTTTGACTTTCTCTTGCTGCCAAAAGATGTGGTTGAGTATATGAGTATTTCTATTCTAAATTTATGTGAACTTTAAAGTGAAAATCACGGAATCAGACTACATGTAATAATGAAAGAAACCATATACCTGGGCATCAGCTCAAAAAGATACCATAAAAAGCTAGGCCTGTGATTTTCTTTCGGTGGCCTTTGAGCTGTGCTTTAGCTATAAAAATTGCAGTATGGCTTATGTGAAAAAGCCAGGCCTGTGATTTTCTTTCGGTGGCCTTTGAGCTGTCTTTTAGCTATAAAAATTTTCAGTATGGCATAAACGAAGCCTCCTATTAAGTTCATATCCAAAATTTGTGATATTACAACTTCACAAGGTAAAGATCTCATATCTCCCCTCAGCAAGTCCATCAAAAACAAAACACAGGCTGCAGCAATATGAGCATTATCACATCAACTGAGTTTTTTGCTTTCTGTAAATATCTGTATCAATATTTTTAAACAATAGTGTCATCAAACAAGAAAGTTCCTTGAGTCAATTGCAAAAACAATATGTTCACCATAAAAAGTGATGATTTAGCCACGGAAATTAAACCACATGCCAAAAAAGCCATCCTTGAGTCAACTGCACAAATTTATGTATAATTAACGTTTTCTCAATTTAATTACTTCAATATCAGCTCCAATAGTGTTCAATGCTGATTCAGTTAATAAATATAATATTCCCGAGCCTAAGAAAGCTTCTGCATAAACCCGGTTTTTCTGAATTCACATGAACATATGAAAAAAAACTCATGTGGTACCAATGGTTTGAAAAATAGACGCTGAGAAACGCTCTCAATTTTTAAATGAGAGACTTTTATTTTTTACATAACCCAGAAAAAAATAGGGACCAAGATTGCACCTAGACACATATCATTTAAAATTTGCTAAACAATATCTGATGAAAATTACAATATTCATAGAATGCCTCAACAACTGGAACACAAGCGAGGCTTTTCACTGACAAGACGCTCCCATTATTCATGTTATTCTTGTAAATAACCAGTGCACTTCAAATTGTTCTTATGTTTCCATTGAACTACCTTGAGGGTGGTGCTTAGTGATGGATTTGATCCGACAGTTCCACTATTTTGGGTAGGTCCAAATTCCAACACCCCATTTCCCTTCTTACTATGAAGGCTCAATAACATAAACTCCATCTGTTTTTCCAAGAGCAAATTGATTCGGTTCGGATGGGTGTGATGGAGAATATGCATTACTGCTGAATAAATAACCAAACAATAAATTAAATCATAATATGCCTTGTCAAAATCCAAATCTAAAATAATGACAGAATGAAAGAGCCCATTTACCTGTTCATTCCCGATGGTAAATATGCAGAAGGTGCAATGGGGCAGTGAGGCCTCAAGCTTTCTGCATCAAACACTCCTTTGAATTCTTAGCCTTAGTAAGGAACATTACATAAGAACCTTGTAGAGTAACTGAACCCTATTACCCACATAATTTGAAAGTTGAAGGTGAGACATTAGAGAATAAACCCTAAGCAGACCAATGTACCAAAACTGAAATTATATGTCATCGGAAACATTAAGGTAAAAAGCTCTCTTACCTTAAATTCCATCATATTGAATAAGGAGACCTTGCCACAGGAAGCAGGCATTACATAGGAATCATTCTCAGACAAAGCTATACAAGCAGCGACTTCTGGATTTGTATCACCAAAGTCATTATTCATAACAATCAAACTAGCTGGCTGCCACATCTGTGTTGGAAGGAATACTAGCTGTAGACGGTGGAACAAAACACTAACTCTTAGCTACTCATCAATCATTACTACATAAAATACAACTGCAAATTATATATCCAAAAGTATAACAAATATATAAATAAAACAAGCTAAAATAAAAAATAAAAAAACAAACTACTAAAGAACCCCACCTTTCCAGATGGATTCCAGTCACTCGGCGGCCATTTCCATAGCTTATGGAGAGCATTGGATGTCAGTGCTAAGACAAAAACACCGAAATTGGTGTATATCAATTTTACCACCTGCAAGAAATAGCAGATTACTTGTTTAGATCAATATCGATAGAATTTGTAGCACATAAAATTGTAAATTATGTCAACCTTTAGTGTTTTCTGTAATAGAGGGATGATTGCATACCTTGCTCGCATGCGTTCTGTCAATTTCCAGTGATTTCGGTCAATTTCCCGTTCTTGCTCGTCTGTGACTTCATCTAGAAGCCTTCGTTTAACATCTGGGGTCCGAATGTCTGTCTATACTACTGCACACACGTTGTCTCGAGTGTCAGATAATTGTTAGAATTCATTGATCATATCATCATATTTCTATAGAAGATATGCCAAAATAATGGCCAATAGAGCATGTGAAAGGGGAAAAGAACAAAATCCTATGCTATATGGAAACCTGAAAGCAACAATATCAGGACTCTTGAGTGAAAGTTTAGAAAATGATAAGATATATGTAACAAACTAAACCGAATAATGTTGGACAAACATTCTAGGAGAAAGCTCTTACAAACTTGGTCATTGACAATGTAGGTGGAAGTCTGTCCGAAAGTTCTATAGCACTGCGAAGAGAAGAAGCAATTTACCTTTGTTTCCATTGTTTCAGGTGGCACCCTCGTTCCTCACCCAATCAAGTCACTTATTTCTCATGTGAAGATTGAAATAGGAGACAGAGTCTACAACCAAGAAGGAAAGGATTTAGTCTGGTTAGGGTTAGTTTTGGGATTGTTTTGGGGTGTGGTTATGCAGGTAAAGGTAGCGAGTAGAAGGAGACCACGCCACGACATTTTGGGATGAAATATGAGCATGAAAACAAAAGAAAACGCTCTCTTACAGGCTGAGATTTCTGGGGTATTGCAAGTGAAAGAAATTATGATTATTGGAAGAACAAGAAATCAAAGGTTGTTGGAGTGGTTTGCAGGTGGGTTGGATCTACTTCTGGTTGCCCTAGTTAGGGATGAGTTATTCAAAAAAAGTATCACTAAAATCCAAGGGATTTGGAGAGGAGAAGTGGATGTCTACAAGGAGGAAAAATGCAGGATTGGTGTCCTAGATTAAGACAATATTTGGAGTAGCCAAAAGAACAGTTTTGGGAGGGCTATATTGGCTTGCTCCAAGCCCTAAGTATAATCAGTTGAGAAGGATTTTGAAGATTGTTAGAAGCACATAAGAAGGGATGATGAGGACTGATCTTTGAAGGACAAAAGGAGGAGGTCAAGGGAGCAATTTGACTAGCCAAAGTTTGTTGTTGAAGGAGGACTTTTGACAGTGATAGGTAGCAGCCATACATTCCGTAGGTTTGCCTCATTGAAATAGCACAAGTAGGCAATAGAGGGAAGAAGTCCCTAACAATTGTGTTCTTCAAGGACTAAGGAGAAACTAGTGGAAAAGAAGCACCAAATGAGATGAGGAGCGGCAGTGGGGCAATCTAGAGTTGTTCATAAACAAAGTTGTGTAAAAATCAACAGAAGACCATAGGTCTTGGTTGTTGATGGACTAATGATCAGCTAGAGGGCAGATTGGAGCTGTGTTCAGTGACTTAAACAAGAAGGCTTATTAATAGAGGCAGATTGTTGTTGCTATAGATTGGGAGCCAAAGGACCAGGTAGATGTATTTTGTTGTGGTGTTTGGATTGGTAGTGTCAATGATTCTAAGACCCTAACCTAGGTTCTAGTATCGTGGAAATAAAACAAAACACCCAAAATCCTAGAGTTGTCTTCTAGCACAATGGTTGATTGGTCGAAGGCTCAATGTGCTTGCTTGACTTTACCATCCTCCACTTTAGTACACATTGTGTGGTGGTATGTGTGTCATGTGGAACAAGTTAGCATATAAATTTATACATATCATTTTATGCATATGTCAAGCCACTATTAAGTGGTGCTACCCGAGAACCATGCTAGAAGGAGACAACGTCGGGCAAACAAATAATAATAACAATATTTTGTTGGAAAACAACATGACTCACCCATCTTCTGTGTTGCATCTACATTTCCAAAGATATCTTGTCCACTCAACCCTCCCAAACACTACAATTGTAGTCATTCGTTGCACCAAGTAAACTTATACATGAGATCACAAATAAACCATGGGAGCTTAAAGCATAAATATATGGAGCGATGAATTAACCATACAGATACCTACCCCTACTTGGCTAATATTATAACAATGGAAATCATGAACAACAATCCCTGAACATGTGAACCCCAATGTAACATTTCAACTTTTTTCATATACAAGTTCTAGGAAAAATCTTGAATCTCACACCGATGAACAAGATCATACTACCTCAAAACCATGACAAAAATGATAAATCATTGTGCAACTAACAAATATTTTAGTGTATTAAAGGACAATAGTATTGCATAGGGTAAAAGCATGCCACACCCATCCTATGTGCCATGTTTGTAGAATGTTTAATGCATCTTCGCCACTTCACCTTTGTAGACCATACAATTGTAGTCGTTCACTACATAAAAAATATCAATATAGTTGACTATGAGGGCATAGATAAAACACATAATAATTTGAATAACAAAAGAATGGAGCCACAAAAATTAGCGAAAAATTCTTTTAAGTGAAAGGCATTGCATGTAGATATGTTGACTCACAATCATGATGAGAAATAACCTCAATTTTCACCATTTGCTTCCTTCATTTCCATTTTCACACCCAACAAAGGAAACCAAGACCAAACTACAAGAAAAATTAAAGAAACAAAAAAAAACAAAACTACCTCATTTCCATTTTCACACTCAACAAAGGAAACCAAGACCAAACTACAAGAAACGTTAAAGAAACAAAAAAACAAAACTAAGGAAGTACAACACACCAAACAAGAGAAAGCAAGACCAAACTACAAAAAATAAGAAAAAAGACGTAAAACAAAGTAAAAGGAGTACAACTCAGCATGGCCATGCGCTCAAACTCATCAAAACAAAACATGCAGACAAGAACAAAGAAAAAATTGCAAACATCCCCTCTGCACATCATCTCTTCTGCAATGTTTTGTCCTCCGCTGAAAGGGACAAAAAGTGGGTTGAATAAGGTTAAAATACACACACAATTAGTAATGTTAAACATATTTCAAAACCAACAATTATTCATAATAGGAAACACACCTCCTTTAAAATTTGTTTTATAACGATGGACACTCTTTTGTATTCCTCTTGCTCATGCCATCAGAACCAACCATCTACAAAAGATACACAATAAGATATTAGAATCGTTATATAACTTAAATGAAATAGTATGCATTAATTAATTGTTACAAGAAACACACCTTTCTTTAAAATTGCTACATAAAAGGGAAAAGTCCATTTTGTATTTCATGTATTCATGCTCATTGGAACATGCCATCTACAATAGATACACAATCAAATATTAGATTTCTAACAAAAGTCAAACTAGAGAGTTTGAACCCACGAACTTCAACAATAACTGATCATTTAGACAACAAATGACAAAAACTTGCAAACTTTCCCTTTGCACATTATCTCTATTGTAGTGTCCTCTCCTCCGCTGAAAGGAAAAAAAAGTGGTGTGAATAAGGTTAAAATAAAGACACAGATAGTAATGGAAAGCATAATTCAAAACAAACAATTATTCATAATACCAAACATACCTCATCTATAATTTGCTATATAAAGATGGACATTCCATTTTCTATCAGCCAACCATCTACAGTAGATAGAAAATAGAATATTAGAATTTTAATAAAAGTTAAAATAGAGAGTTGAAGGCATGAACTTGTGAACCAACTTAATTCCAGTCCATTTATATTCCATGCTATATCTCAAAGTACATAATTTTTCTAAACTAGAAGTAATTCTAGTAAGAATAATGCAATCAATGTTATCGTAAGATAAATAATCCTTTTTGTAGGAGGGATCCAAGCATATTTAAACACATTGAACATGTTTAGATTGGTAACTTGGGAGGTACTCCAAACCCTAGGCAACAGGGCTGTGGAGGAATTGGGCCCACAAAGTCACTTGTGGGCTAAGAACCCAAGTGTGTGGACTTTGCACCCAAGCTTGTGTGTATGAAATCGTGTATGGATTTGGACACTTGTACTTTGAGATTGTAGCGCACCGTTAAAGGAACAAGGAGGCACTTGTAGCACCAAGAGAGGCATTATGGATTGAGAGAACTTGTCCTAAGTTTCAAGTCGGCCTTGAATTGGGGAGACAATTTGAGAAGTTTAGACGTCACCCTAAGGAATGATACAAATAGGAGTGAGGAGGAACCTCATCCCTCGCCTAATCAAGTCACTTATTCCTCATCTCAAGACTGAAATAGGAGGACGAGTCTGCAACCAAGAAGGAGAAATGATCAAGTCTAGTTAGGATTGGTTTTGGGATTGTTTTGGGTTGTGGTTATGCAGGTAAAGGCAGCGAGTAGAAGGAGACTACACATAGACTTTTTGAGGACAAAATCTAAGCATCAAAATAGAAGCAAGCTCCCTCTAAAATGGCCAGATTTCTGAAGTATTAAAAGTGGAAGAAACTATGATTATTGGTGGTTCGAGTAGACTACTTGGCAACCAAGGATAGGTTGCATTCATCTACAGCAGGAGTGAAGAAATCAAAGGTTTGTAGGTAGGTTGGATCTGCTTCAGGTTGCCCTAGTTGGGGCCAAGTTCTTCAAAAAAATTCTCACTTAGATCCAAAGGTTTTGGACAGCAGAAGTGGGGGTCTACAAGGAGTAAAAGTGTAGGATTGGTGTCCTAGTTTAGGATAGTATTCGAAACAGCCAAAAGAACAGTTTTGGGAGGGTTGTAGTGACTTGCTCGACGCCCTAAGCAATGTCACTTGGGAAGGAACTTGAGGACTGTTAGAAGGGCAAAAGAAGGGATGCTTAGGGAAACAAGGAGGCCAAGGGAGCAATTTGACTAGCCCAAGCTTGCTATTGAAGGATTTTTGATAGTGATAATTGGCAACCCTCCTTGCCATAGGTTTGCCTCATTCAAGCAGCACAAGTAGGCAACAGAGGAAAGAAGTCAATAAGATTTATGTTCTTGAAGGAATAAGGAGAAACTAGTGAGCAAGAAGCCCTAATGGAGTTGATAAGCAATAGTGGGTAGTCTAGAGTTGTTCACAAATTGAGTTGCGAACAACTCAACAGAGGACCCTATGTCTTGGTTATTGATGAACTAATGATTAGCTGGAGTCCAGATTGGAACTGTGTTCAGTCACTTAAAGGAGCCGTATCAATGATAGAGCCAGATTGGTGTTGTTGCAAATCAAGAGCCAAAGGACCGGGAAAATGTGTTCAAGATACAACTAGTGGAGCTGTGAAGTGCACTAGATCAACTAGTAAATCAATGCATCTTGCTTAGGGTAGATTGGTCGTCAAAGTTGATGATTATGGAGACTTCACAGTGTTGGAAGTACCTCATCCGATAAGAGAGAGTGTTGATATTGGTAGCTTTCGAGGTACTCAAAACCCTACACTATATGGTTGTGGAAGAATTGGCACCACAAAATCAACTCTGGGCTAAGAATCCAAGGGTGTGGGCTTTGCACCCAAGCTTGTGGGTGTGAAACCATGTATGCATTTGGACACTTGTAACTTGGAGATTGTAAGGCACCCTTAAAGGAACAAGGGGCTGCTTGTAGCACCAAGAGAGGCCTCGTGTGTTGAGAGAAAAGGATTTTTATGAGATTATGTGGGTGAATTTGTCTTAAGTTTCAAGTTGGCCTTGACTTAAGGAGACCATTTGAGAATGTTAGATGTCACCCTAAGGAATGATATAAATAGGAATAAGGAGGAGCCTCATTCCTCGCCCAATAAAGTCACTTATTTCTCATGTGAAGATTGAAATAGGAGACATAGTCTACAACCAAGAAGGAAAGGATAAAATTTCGTTAGGGTTGGTTTTGGGATTGTTTTGGGTTGTGGTTATGCAGGTAAAGGTAGCAAGTAGAAGGAGACTACGCCGCAACTTTTTGGGACGAAATATGAGCATGAAAACAGAAAAAATCACTCTTAGAGGCAGAGATTCTGAGGTATTGCAAGTGAAAGAAATTATGATTATTGGAGGAACAAGAAATCAAGGGCTATTGGAGAGGTTTGCAGGTGGGTTGGATCTACTTCTGGTTGTCCTAGTTAGTGATGAGTTATTCGGAAAAAGTATCACTCAAATCCAAGGGATTTGGAGAGGAGAAGTTGAGGCCTCCAAGGAGGAAAAGTGCATGATTGGTTTCCTAGTTTAGGACAATATTTTGAGTAGCCAAAAGAATAGTTTTGGGAGGGCTATATTGGCTTTCTCCAAGCCCTAAGTACAATCAATTGAAAAGGAATTTGAAGATTGTTAGAAGCGCATAAGAAGGGATGATGAGGACTGATTTTTAAAGGACAAAAGAAGGAGGTCAAGGGAGTAGTTTGACTAGCCAAAGTTTGTTGTTGATGGAGGACTTTTGACAGTGATAGGTGGCAGCCATACATTCCCTAGGTTTGCCTCATTGAAGTAGCACAAGTAGGCAATGGAGGGAAGAAGTCCCTAACAGTTGTGTTCTTCAAGGATTCAGGAGAAACTAGTCGGAAAGAAGCCCCAAAGGAGGTGAGGAACAGTGATGGGCAATCTAGAGTTGTTCATAAACAAAGTTGTGTAAAACTCAACAGAAGACCATATGTCTTGGTCGTTGATGGACTAATGATCAGCTAGATGGCAGATTGGAGCCGTGTTCAGTGACCTAAACAAGAAGGCTCATTGACAGAGGGATTGGTGTTGTTTTAGATCAGGAGCCAAAGGACTAGGTAGATGTATTTTGTTGTGGTGTTTGGATTTGTAGTGTCAATGATTCTAAGACCCTAACCTAGGTTCTAGTACCGTGCAAATAAAACAAAAATCGTAGAGTTGTCTTCTAGCACAATGGTTGATTGGTCGAAGGCTCAGTATGCTTGTTTGCTTGCTTGACCTTACCATCCCCCTCTTTAGGACATGTTGTATGGTGGTGTGCATGTGATGTGGAACAACTTAGCATATAAATTTAAACATATCATTTTATGCATATGTCAAGCCACTATTTAAGTGGTGCAACCCGAAAACCATGCTAGAAGGAGAGAATGTGGAGCAAACAAATAATAATAACAATATTTTGTTGGAAAACAACATGACTCACCCATCTGCTGCGCTGCATCTACATTTCCAAAGATATCTTGTCCACTCAACCCTCCCAGACACTACAATTGTAGTCATTAGCTGCACCAAGTAATCTTATATATGAGATCATGAATAAACCATGGGAGCTTAAAGCATAAATATATAGAGCAATGAATTAACCATACACATACCTACCCTTCCTTGGCTAATATTATAATGACGACAATCATGAACAACAATCCCTGAACATGTGAACCCCAATGTAACATTTCAAGTTTTTTCATATTGATAAATCATTGTGCAACTAACAAATATTTTAGTGTATTAAAGGACAATATTATAGTGTAGGAGAAAAGTATGTCACACCCATCCTCTGTGCCATGTTTGTAGAATGTCTAATGCATCTTCACCACTTCACCTTTGTACACCATACAATTGTAGTCGTTCACTACATAAAAAGAGCAATATAGTTGACTATGAGGGCATAGATAAAACATATAATAATTTGAATCACAAAAGAATGGAGCCACAAAAATTAGCAAAAAATTCTTTTAAGTGAAGTGCATTGCATGTAGATATGTTGACTCACCATCATATATGAGAAATAACCTCAATTTTCTCTGTCTGCTTCCTTCATTTCCATTTTCACACCCAACAAAGGAAACCAAGACCAAACTACAAGAAACGTTAAAGAAACAAAAAAAAAACAAAACTAAGGAAGAGTATAACACACCAAACAAGAGAAAGCAAGACCAAACTACAAAAAAATAAGAAAAAAGACGTAAAACAAAGTAAAAGGAGTACAACTCAGCATGGCCATGCTCAAACTCATCAAAATAAAACATGCAAACAAGAACAAAGAAAAAATTGCAAACATCCCCTCTGCACATCATCTCTCCTGCAATGTTTTGTCCTCCACTGAAAGGGACAAAAAGTGGGTTGAATAAGGTTAAAATACATACATAATTAGTAATGTTAAACATATTTCAAAACCAACAATTATTCATAATAGGAAACACACCTCCCCTGAAGTTTGTTTTATAATGATGGACACTCTTTTGTATTCCTCTTGCTCGTGCCAGTCAGAACCAACCATCTACAAAAGATACACAATAAGATATTAGAATCATTATATAACATAAACTAAACAGTATGCATTAATTAATCATAATAAGAAACACACCTTTCTTTAAAATTATTATATAAAAGGGAAGAGTCCATTTTGTATTTCACGTATTCATGCTCATTGGAACATGCCATTTATAATAGATACACAATAAAATATTAGATTTCTAACAAAAGTCAAACTAGAGAGTTTGAACGCACGAACTTCAACAATAACCAATCATTTAGACAACAACCGACAAAAACTTGCAAACATCCCCTTTGCAAATTATCTCTATTGTAATGTCCTCTCCTCCGCTGAAAGGAAAAAAAGTGGTGTCAATAAGGTTAAAATAAAGACACAGATAGTAATGGAAAGCATAATTCAAAAAAATTAATTATTCATAATACCAAACATACCTCATCTAGAATTTTCTATATAAAGATGGACATTCCATTTTCTATTCCACTTATTCATGCTCGCCAGAACAATCCATCTACAATCGATACATAATAAGATATTAGAATCATTATACAAGTTAAACTAGAGACTTGAATGCAACAATCAATCATAATGTGAAACATACGTGACTTTGAGCTTTTTTATATAAAGGGGGATAATCCATTTTGTATTTTGCGTATTTCTGCTCATTAGAATCAACCAACCATCTACAGTAAATAGAAAATAAAATATTAGAATTCTAATAAAAGTTAAAATAGAGAGTTGAAGGCATGAACTTGTGAACCAACTTAATTCCAGTCCATTTATATTCCATGCTATATCTCAAAGTACATAATTTTCTAAACTAGACGTAATTCTAGTAAGAATAATGCAATCAATGTTATCATAAGATAAATAATCCTTTTTGTAGGAGGGATCCAAGCATATTTAAACACATTGAACATGTTTAGATTGGTAACTTGGGAGGTGATCCAAACCCTAGGCTACAAGGTTGTGGAAGAATTGGGCCCACAAAGTCACTTGTGGGCTAAGAACCCAAGCGTGTAGGCTTTGCACCCAAGCTTGTGCATATGAAATCGTGTATGGATTTGGACACTTGGCACTTTGAGATTGTAGCACGCCGTTAAAGGAACAAGGGGGTGCTTGTAGCACCAAGGCTCCATTTATATTCCATGCTATATCTCAAAGTACATAATTTTCTAAACTAGACGTAATTCTATTAAGAATAATGCAATCAATGTTATCATAAGATAAATAATCCTTTTTGTAGGAGGGATCCAAGCATATTTAAACACATTGAACATGTTTAGATTGGTAACTTGGGAGGTACTCCAAACCCTAGGCTACAGGGTTGTGGAAGAATTGGGCCCACAAAGTCACTTGTGGGCTAAGAACCCAAGCGTGTGGGCTTTGCACCCAAGCTTGTGTGTATGAAATCGTGTATGGATTTGGACACTTGGCACTTTGAGATTGTAGCACGCTGTTAAAGGAACAAGGGGGTGCTTGTAGCACCAAGAGAGGCCTTGTAGATTGAGAGAAAATATTTTTTATTTGATTATGTCGGTGAACTTGTCCTAAGTTTAAAGTCGGCCTTGAATTGAGGAGACAATTTGAGAAGGTTAGACATCACCCTGAGGAATGATATAAATAGGAGTGAGGAGGAGCCTCATTCCTCACCTAATCAAGTCACTTATTCCTCATCTAAAGACTAAAATAGGAGGACGAGCCTACAACCAAGAAGAAGAAATGATCAAATCTAGTTAGGGTTGGTCTTTGGATTGTTTTGGGTTGTGGTTATGCAGGGAAAGACAGCGAGTAGAAGGAGACTAGGCACAAACTTTTTGAGGACAAAACCTGAGCATCAAAATAGTAGCAAGCTCCCTCTAAAATGGCGAGATTTCTGAAGTAATAAAGGTGGAAGAAACTATGATTATTGGTAGTTCGAGTAGCCTACTTGGCAGCCAAGGATAGGTTGCATTCATCTACAACAGGAGTGAAGAAATCAAAGGTTGTAGGAGTGGTTTGTAGGTAGGTTGGATCTGCTTCATGTTGCCCTAGTTAGGGCTGAGTTCTTCAGAAAAAGTCTCACTTAGATCCAAGGGATTTGGCTAGCAGAAGTGGGGCTCTACAAGGAGTAAAAGTGTAGGATTGGTGTCATAGTTTAGGACAGTATTTGAAGCAGCCAAAAGAACAGTTTTGGGAGGGTTGTAGTGGCTTGCTCGACGCCCTAAGCAATGTCACTTGCGAAGGAACTTGAGGACTGTTAGAAGGGCAAAAGAAGGGATGCTCAGGAAACAAGGAGGCCAAGGGAGCAATTTGACTAACCCAAGCTTGCTATTGAAGGACTTTTGATAGTGATAATTGGCAGCCCTCCTTGCCATAAGTTTGCCTCATTGAAGCAGCACAAGTAGGCAACAGAAGAAAGAAGTCAATAAGATTTATGTTCTTGAAGGACTAAGGAGCAACTAGTGAGCAAGAAGCCCTAATGGAGTTGATGAGCAATAGTGGGCAGTCTGGATTTGTTCACAAATTGAGTTGTGAACAACTCAATAGAAGACCCTATGTCTTGGTTATTGATGGACTAATGATTAGCTAGAGTCCAGATTGGAACTGTGTTCAGTCACTTAAAGGAGCCGTATCAATGATAGACGCAGATTAGTGTTGTTGCAAATCAAGAGCCAAAGGACTAGGAAAATGTGTTCAGGATACAACTAGTGGAGCCGTGAAGTGCACTAGATCAACTAGTAAATCAATGCATCTTGCTCAGGCTAGATTGGTCATCAAAGTTGTTGATGATTATGGAGACTTTCCAGTGTTGGAAGTACCTCACTCACTAAGAGAGAGTGTTGATATTGGTAGCTTTGGAGGTACTCAAAACCCTACGCTATATGGTTGTGGAAGAATTGGCACCACAAAATCAATTGTGGGCTAAGAACCCAAGGGTGTGGGCTTTGCACCCAAGCTTGTGGGTGTGAAACCGTGTATGCATTTGGACAATTGTAACTTTGAGATTGTAAGGCACCCTTAAAGGAACAAGGGGCTACTTGTAGCACCAAGAGAGGTGTTGTGCATTGATTTTTATGAAATTATGTGGGTGAATTTGTCTTAAGTTTCAAGTTGGCCTTGACTTGAGGAGACCATTTGAGAATGTTAGATGTCATCGTAAGGAATGATATAAATAGGACTGGGGAGGAGCTTCATTCCTCACCCAATCAAGTCACTTACTTCTCATGTGAAGATTGAAATAGGAGACATAGTCTACAACCAAGAAGGAAAGGATAAAGTTTCGTTAGGGTTGGTTTTGGGATTGTTATGGGGTGTGGTTATGCAGGTAAGGGTAGCAAGTAGAAGGAAACTACGCCGCGAATTTTTGGGATGAAATATGAGAATGAAAATAGAAGAAATCGCTCTCTTATAGGCTGAAATTTCTAAGGTATTGCAGGTGAAAGAAATTATGATTATTGGAGTAACAAGAAATCAAAGGTTGTTGGAGTAGTTTTCAGGTGGGTTGGATCTACTTCTAGTTGCCCTAGTTAGGGATGATTTATTCAGGAAAAAGTATCGCTCAAATCCAAGGGACTTAGAGAGGAGAAGTGGATGTCTACAAGGAGGAAAAGTGCAGGATTGGTATCCTAGTTTAGGACAATATTTGAGGTAGCCAAAAGAACAGTTTTGGGAGAGCTATATTGGTTTTCTCCAAGCCCTAAGTACAATCAATTGAGAAGGAATTTGAAGATTGTTAGAAACGCATAAGAAGGGATGATGAGGACTGCTTTTTGAAGGACAAAAGAAGGAGGTCAAGGGAGCAGTTTGACTAGCCAAAGTTTGTTGTTGAAGGAGGACTTTTAACAGTGATAGCTGGCAGCCATACATTCCCTAGGTTTGCCTCTTTGATGTAGCACAAGTAGGCAAGAGATGGAAGAATTCCTTAACAGTTGTGTTCTTCACGGACTCAAGAGAAGCTAGTCGGAAAGAAGCCCCAAAGGAGGTGATGAGCAGCAATGGGCAATCTAGAGTTGTCCATAAACAAAGTTGTGTAAAACTCAACAGAAGACCATATGTCTTGGTTGTTGATGGACTAATGATCAGCTAGAGGGCAGATTAGAGCCGTGTTCAGTGACCTAAACAAGAAGGCTCATTGATAGAGGCAGATTGGTGTTGCTGTAGATCGGGAAACAAAGGACCAAGTAGATGTATTTTTTTGTGTTGTTTGGATTGGTAGTGTCAACGATTCTAAGACCCTAACCTAGATTCCAGTACTGTGGAAATAAAACAAAACACCCAAAATCCTAGAGTTGTCTTCTAGCACAATGGTTGATTGGTCGAAGGCTCAGTATGCTTGCTTGCTTGCTCGACCTTACCATCCTCCTCTTTAGGACATGTTGTGTGGTGGTGTGCGTGTGATGTGGAAAAACTTAGCATATAAATTTAAACATATCATTTTATGCATATGTCAAGACACTATTTAAGTGGTGCTACCCGAGAACCATGCTAGAAGGAGACAACGTCGAGCAAACAAACAATAATAACAATATTTTGTTGGAAAAAAACATGACTCACCCATCTTCTGTGCTACATCTACATTTCCAAAGATATCTTGTCCACTCAACCCTCCCAGACACTACAATTGTAGTCATTTGCTGCACCAAGTAATCTTATATATGATATTATGAATAAACCATGGGAGCTTAAAGCATAAATATATAGAGCGATGAATTAACCATACACGTACCTACCCTTGCTTGGCTAATATTATAACAGTGACAATCATGAACAACAATCCTTGAACATGTGAACTCCAATGTAACATTTCAAGTTTTTTTATATACAAGTTCTAGGAAAAATCTTGAATCTCACACCGATGAACAAGATCATACTACCTCAAAACCATGACAAAATGATAAATCATTGTGCAACTAACAAATATTTTAGTGTATTAAAGGACAATAGTATAGTGCAGGACAAAAGTATGCCACACCCATCCTCTGTGCCATGTTTGTAGAATGTCTAATGCATCTTCACCACTTCACCTTTGTACACCATACAATTGCAGTCTTTCACTACATAAAAAGATCAATATAGTTGACTATGAGGGCATAGATAAAACACATAATAATTTGAATCACAAAAAAATGAAGCCACAAAAATTAGAGAAAAATTATTTTAAGTGAAGTGCATTGCATGTAGATATGTTTACTCACCATCATTTATGAGAAATAACCTCAATTTTCTCTATCTGCTTCCTTCATTTCCATTTTCACGCCCAAAAAAGGAAACCAAGACCAAACTACAAGAAACGTTAAAGAAACAAAAAAAACAAAATTAAGGAAGAGTACAACACACCAAATAAGAGAAAGCAAGACCAAACTACAAAAAATAAGAAAAAAGACATAAAACAATGTAAAAGGAGTACAACTCAGCATGGCCATGCTCAAACTCATCAAAACAAAACATGCAGACAAGAAAAAAGAAAATATTTCAGACATCCCCTCTGCACATCATCTCTCCTGCAATGTTTTGTCCTCCGCTAAAAGGGACAAAAAGTGGGTTGAAGAAGGTTAAAATACATACACAATTAGTAATGTTAAACATATTTCAAAACCAACAATTATTCATAATAGGAAACACACCTCCCCTGAAGTTTGTTTTATAACGATGGACACTCTTTTGCATTCCTCTTGCTCATTCAAGTCAGAATCAACCATCTACAAAAGATACACATTAAGATATTAGAATTGTTATATAACTTAAACTAAACAGTATGCATTAATTAATCATAATAAGAAACACACCTTTCTTTAAAATTGTTATATAAAAGGGAAGAGTCCATTTTGTATTTCACATATTCATGCTCATTGGAACATGCCATCTACAATAGATACACAATAAAATATTATATTTCTAACAAAAGTCAAACTAGAGAGTTTGAATGCACGAACTTCAACAATAACCGATCATTTAGACAACAACCGACAAAAACCTGCAAACTTCCCCTTTGCACATTATCTCTATTGTAGTGTCCTCTCCTCCGCTGAAAGGAAAAAAAGTGGTGTGAATAAGGTTAATATAAAGACACAGATAGTAATGGAAAGCATAATTCAAAACAAATAATCATTCACAATACCAAACACACCTCATCTAGAACTTGCTATATAAAGATGGACATTCCATTTTCTATTCCACTTACTCATGCTCGCGAGAACAATCCATCTACAATAGTTACATAATAAGATATTAGAATCATTATACAAGTTAAATTAGAGACTTGAATGCAACAATCAATCATAATGTGAAATATACGTGACTTTGAGCTTTTTTATATAAAGGGGAGTAATCCTTTTTGTATTTTGTGTATTTCTGCTCACTAGAATCAACCAACCATCTGCAGTAGATAGAAAATAAAATATTAGAATTCTAATAAAACCTAAAATAACAAGTCAAAGGCATGAACTTGTGAACCAACTTAATTCCAGTCCATTTATATTCCATGTTATATCTCAAAGTACATAATTTTTCTAAACTAGACGTAATTCTAGTAAGAATAATGCAATCAATGTTATCGTAAGATAAATAATCCTTTTTGTAGGAGGGATCCAAGCATATTTAAGCACATTGAACATGTTTTGATTGGTAACATGGCAGGTACTCCAAACCCTAGGCTACAGGGTTGTGGAGGAATTGGGCCCACAAAGTCACTTGTGGGTTAAGAACCCAAGCGTGTGGGCTTTGCACCCAAGCTTGTGTGTATGAAATCGTGTATGGATTTGGACACTTGGCACTTTGAGATTGTAGCACGCCGTTAAAGGAACAAGGATGCACTTGTAGCACCTAGAGAGGCCTTGTGGATTGAGAGAAAATATTTTTTATTTGATTATGTCGGTGAACTTGTCCTAAGTTTAAAGTCAACCTTGAATTGAGGAGACAATTTGAGAAGGTTAGGCGTCACCCTAAGGAATGATATAGTAGGAGTGAGGAGGAGCCTCATTCCTCACCTAATCAAGTCACTTATTCCTCATCTGAAGACTGAAATGAGAGGACGAGTCTACAACCAGGAAGGAGAAATGATCAAGTCTAGTTAGGGTTGGTTTTGGGATTGTTTTGGGTTGTGGTTATGTAGGTAAAGGCAGCGAGTAGAAGGAGACTAGGCACAGACTTTTTGAGGACAAAATCTGAGCATCAAAATAGAAGCAAGCTCCCTCTAAAATGGCGAGATTTCTGAAGTAATAAAGGTGGAAGAAACTATGCTTATTGGTGGTTCGAGTAGCCTACTTGGCAGCCAAGGATAGGTTGCATTCATCTACAGTAGGAGTGAAGAAATCAAAGGTTGTAGGAGTGGTTTGTAGGTAGGTTGGATCTGCTTAAGGTTTCCCTAGTTAGGGCTGATTTCTTCAGAAAAAGTCTCACTTAGATCCAAGGGTTTTGGATAGCAGAAGTGCGGGTCTACAAGGAATAAAGTGTAGGATTGGTGTCCTAGTTTAGGACAGTGTTTGAAGGAGCCAAAAGAATAGTTTTGGGAGGGTTGTAGTGGCTTGCTCGACGCCCTAAGCAATGTCACTTGGGAAGGAACTTGAGGACTATTAGAAGGGAAAAACAAGGGATGCTCGGGGAAACAAGGAGACCAAGGGATAAATTTGACTAGCCCAAGCTTGTTGTTGAAGGACTTTTGATAGTGATAATTGGCAACCCTCCTTGCCATAAGTTTGCATCATTGAAGCAACAAAAGTAGGCAACAGAGGAAAGAAGTCAATAAGATTTATGTTCTTGAAGGACTAAGGAACAACTAGTGAGCAAGAAGCAGTAATGGAGTTGATGAGCAATAGTGGGCAGTGTGGATTTGTTCACAAATTGAGTTGTGAACAACTCAACAGAAGACCCTATGTCTTGGTTATTGATGGACTAATGATTAGTTGGAGTCCAGATTGGAACTTTGTTCAGTCACTTAAAGGAGCCGTATCAATGATAGAAGCAAATTGGTGTTGTTTCTAATCAAGAGCCAAAGGACCGGGAAAATGTGTTCAGGATACAACTAGTGGAGCCGTGAAGTGCACTAGATCAACTAGTAAATCAATGCATCTTGCTTAGGGTAGATTGGTCGTCAAAGTTTTTGATGATTATGGAGACTTCCCAGTGTTGGAAGTACCTCACCCGCTAAGAAAGAGTGTTGATATTGGTAGCTTTGGAGGTACTCAAAACCCTACGCTATATGGTTGTGGAAGAATTGGCACCACAAAATCAACTGTGGGCTAAGAACCCAAGGGTGTGGGATTTGCACCCAAGCTTGTGGGTGTGAAACCGTGTATGCATTTGGACACTTGTAACTTGGATATTGTAAGGCACCCTTAAAGGAACAAGGGGCTGCTTGTAGCACCAAGAGGCCTTGTGCGTTGAGAGAAAATGACTTTTATCAAACTATGCGGGCGAATTTGTCTTAAGTTTCAAGTTGGCCTTGATTTGAGGAGACCATTTAAGAATGTTAGATGTCACCCTAAGGAATGACATAAATAGCACTGAGGAGGAGCCTCATTCCTCACACAATCAAGTCACTTATTTCTCATGTGAAGATTGAAATAGGAGACATAGTCTACAACTAAGAAGGAAAGGATAAAGTTTGGTTAGGGTTGGTTTTGGGATTGTTTTGGGGTGTGGTTATGCAGGTAAAGGTAGCAAGTAGAGGGAGACTACGCCGCCACTTTTTGGGATGAAATAAGAGCATGAAAACAAAAGAAATCGCTCTCTTACAGGCCAAGATTTCTAGGTATTGCAGGTGAAAGAAATTATGATTATTGGAGGAACAAGAAATCAAAGGTTGTTGGAGTGGTTTGCAGGTGGGTTGGATCTACTTTTGGTTGCCTTAGTTAGGGATGAGTTATTCAGAAAAAGTATCACTCAAATCCAAGGGATTTGGAAAGGAGAAGTGGATGTCTAAAAGGAGGAAAAGTGCAGGATTTGTGTCCTAGTTTAGGACAATATTTGGAATAGCCAAAAGAACAATTTTGGGAGGGCTATACTGGCTTGCTCCTAGCCTTAAGTACAATCAGTTGAGAAGGAATTTGAAGATTTTTATAAGTGCATAAGAAGGGATGATGAGGACTTATTTTTGAAAGACAAAAGAAAGAGGTCAAGGGAGCAATTTGACTAGCCAAAGTTTGTTGTTGAAGGAGAACTTTTGACAGTGATAGGTGGCAACCATACATTCCCTAGGTTTGCCTCATTGAAGTTTCACAAGTAGGGAATGGAGGGAAGAAGTCCCTAATAGTTGTGTTCTTCCAGGACTTAGGAGAAATTAGTCGGAAAGAAGCCTCAAAGGAGGTGAGGAGCAGTAGTGGGCAATCTAGAGTTGTTCATAAACAAAGTTGTGTAAAACTCAATAGAAGACCATATGTCTTGGTTGTTGATGGACTAATGATCAGCTGGAGGGAAAATTGGAACCGTTTTAAATGACCTAAACAAGAAGGCTCATTGATAGAGGCAGATTGGTCTTGCTGTAGATCGGGAGCCAAAGGACTAGGTAGATGTATTTTGTTGTGGTGTTTGGATTGGTAGTGTCAACGATTCTAAGACCCTAACCTAGATTCCAATATCGTGTAAATAAAACAAAAATCTTACAGTTGTCTTCTAGCACAATGGTTGATTTGTCGAAGGCTCAGTATGTTTGCTTGCTTGCCTGAGCTTACCATCCTCCTCTTTAGGACACATTGTGTGGTGGTGTGCGTGTGATGTGGAACAACTTAGCATATAAATTTAAATATATCATTTTATGCATATGTTAAGCCACTATTTAAGTGGTGCTACCCGAGAACCATGCTAGAAGGATACAACATCAAGCAAACAAATAATAATAACAACATTTTTTTGGAAAACAACATGACTCACCCATCTACTATGCTGCATCTACATTTCCAAAGTTATCTTGTCCACTCAACCCTCCCAGACACTAGAATTGCAGTCATTCGCTGCACCAAGTAATCTTATATATGAGATCACGAGTAAACGATGAGAGCTTAAAGCATAAATATATAGAGCGATGAATTAACCATACACATACCTACCCTCGCTTGGCTAATATTATAACAACGACAATCATGAACAACAATCCCTGAACATGTGAACCCCAATGTAACATTTCAAGTTTTTTCATATTCATAAATCATTGTGCAACTAACAAATATTTTAGTGTATTAAAGGACAATAGTATAGTCCAGCAGAAAAGTATGCCACACCCATCCTCTGTGCCATGTTGGTAGAATGTCTAATGCATCTTCACCACTTCACCTTTGTACACCATACAATAGTAGTCTTTCACTACATAAAAAAGATCAATATAGTTGACTATGAGGGTATAGATAAAACACATAATAATTTGAATCACAAAAGAAAGGAGCCACAAAAATTAGCAAAAAATTCTTTTAAGTGAGGTGCATTGCATGTAGATATGTTGACTCACCATCATTTATGAGAAATAACCTCATTTTTCTCTGTCTGCTTCCTTCATTTCCATTTTCGCATCCAACAAAGGAAATCAAGACCAAACTACAAGAAACGTTAAAGAAACAAAAAGAACTAAACTAAGGAAGAATACAACAAACCAAACAAGAGAAAGCAAGACCAAACTACAAAAAAAAGGAAAAAAGACGTAAAACAAAGTAAAAGGAGTACAACTCAGCATGGCCATGCTCAAACTCATGAAAACAAAACATGCAGACAAGAACAAAGAAAAAATTGCAAACATCCCTTATGCACATCATCTCTCCTGCAATGTTTTGTCCTCCGCTGAAAGGGACAAAAAGTGGGGTGAATAAGGTTAAAATACATACACAATTAGAAATATTAAACATATTTCAAAACCAACAATTATTCATAATAGGAAACACACCTCCCCTGAAGTTTGTTTTATAATGATGGACACTCTTTTGTATTCCTCTTGCTCGTGCCAGTCAAAACCAACCATCTACAAAAGATACACAATAAGATATTAGGATTGTTATATAACTTAAACTAAATAGCTTGTATTAATTAATCATAATAAGAAACACACCTTTCCTTAAAATTGTTATATAAAAGGGAAGAGTCCATTTTGTATTTCACATATTCATGCTCATTGGAACATGCCATCTACAATAGATACACAATAAAATATTAGATTTCTAACAAAAGTCAAACTAGATAGTTTAAACGCATGAACTTCAACAATAACCGATCATTTAGACAACTGACAAAAACTTGCAAACTTCCCCTTTGAACATTATCTCTATTGTAGTGTCCTCTCCTCCGCTTAAAAGAAAAAAAGTGGTGTGAATAAGGTTAAAATAAAGACATAGATAGTAATGGAAAGCATAATTCAAAACAAATAATTATTCATAATACCAAACATACCTCATTTAGAATTTTCTGTATAAAGATGGACATTCCATTTTCTATTCCACTTATTCATGCTCGCCAGAACAATCCATCTACAATCGATACATAATAAGATATTAGAATAATTATACAATTTAAACTGGAGACTTGAATGCAACAATCAATAATAATGTGAAACATACGTGACTTTGAGCTTTTTTATATAAAGGGTGATAATCCATTTTGTATTTTGCGTATTTCTGCTCACTAGAATCAACCAACCATTTGCAATAGATAGAAAATAAAATATTATAATTCTAATAAAACTTAAAATAGAGAGTTGAAGGCATGAACTTGTGAACCAACTTAATTCCAGTCCATTTATATTCCATGCTATATCTCAAAGTACATAATTTTTCTAAACTAGACGTAATTCTAGTAAAAATAATGCAATCAATGTTATCGTAAGATAAATAATCCTTTTTGTAGGAGGGATCCAAGCATATTTAAACACATTGAACATGTTTAAATTGGTAACTTGGGAGGTACTCCAAACCCTAGGCTACAAGGTTGTGGAGGAATTGGGCCCACAAAGTCACTTGCGGGCTAAGAACCCAAGCATGTGGGCTAAGAACCCAAGCATATGGGCTTTGCACCCAAGCATGTGTGTATGAAATCGTGTATGGATTTGGACACTTTGGCACTTTGAGATTGTATTGTGTTGTTAAAGGAACAAGGAGGCACTTGTATCACCAAGAGAGGCCTTGTGGATTGAGAGAAAATATTTTTTATTTGATTATGTCAGTGAACTTGTCCTAAGCTTAAAGTCGGCCTTGAATTGGGGAGACAATTTGAGAAGGTTAGACGTCACCCTAAGGAATGATATAAATAGGAGTGAGGAGGAGCCTCATTCCTCACTTAATCAAGTCACTTATTCCTGATTTGAGGACTGAAATAGGAGGATGAGTCTGCAACCAAGAAGGAGAAATGATCAAGTCTAGTTAGGGTTGGTTTTGGGATTGTTTTGGGTTGTGGTTATGCAGGTAAAGGAAGTGAGTAGAAGGAGACTAGGCATAGACTTTTTGAGGGAAAAATCTAAGCATCAAAGTAGAAGCAAGCTCCCTCTAAAATGGCGAGATTTCTGAAGTATTAAACGTGGAAGAAACTATGATTATTGGTGGTTCGAGTAGCCTACTTGGCAGCCAAGGATAGGTTGCATCCATCTACAGTAGGAGTGAAGAAATCAAAGGTTGTAGGAGTGGTTTGTAGGTAGCTTGGATCTGCTTCAGGTTGCCCTAGTTAGGACTAAGTTCTTCAGAAAAATTCTCACTTAGATCCAAGGGTTTTGGATAGCAGAAGCGAGGGTCTACAAGGAGTAAAAGTGTAGGATTGGAGTCCTAGTTTAGGACAATATTTGAAGCAGCCAAAAGAACAGTTTTGGGAGGGTTATAGTGGCTTCCTTGACGCCCTAAGCAATGTCACTTGGGAAGGAACTTGAGGATTGTTAGAAGGGCAAAAGAAGGGATGCTCAAGGAAACAAGGAGGCCAAGGGAGCAATTTGACTAGCCCAAGCTTGCTATTGAAGGACTTTTGATAGTGATAATTGGCAGCCCTCCATGCCATAAGTTTGTCTCATTGAAGCAGCACAAGTAGGCAACATAGGAAAGAAGTCAAGAAGATTTATGTTCTTGAAGGACTAAGGAGCAACTAGTGAGCAAGAAGCCCTAAAGGAGCTGATGAGCAATAGTGGGCAGTCTGGAGTTGTTCACAAATTGAGTTTGAACAACTCAAAAGAAGACCCTATGTATTGGTTATTGATGGACTAATGATTAGCCGGAGTCCAGATTGGCACTGTGTTCAGTCACTTAAAGGATCTATATCAATGATAGAGGCAGATTGATGTTGTTGCAAATCAAGAGCCAAAGGACCAGGAAAATGTGTTCAGTACACAACTAGTGGAGCCGTGAAGTGCACTAGATCAACTAGTAAATAAATACATCTTGCTCAGGGTAGATTGGTCATCAAAGTTGTTGATGATTATGGAGACTTCCCAATGTTGGAAGTACCTCACCCACTAAGAGAGAGTTTTGATATTGGTAGCTTTCGAGGTACTCAAAACCCTATGCTATATGGTTGTGGAAGATTTGGCAACACCAAATCAACTGTGGGCTAATAACCCAAGGCTATGGGCTTTGCACCCAAGCTTGTGGGTGTGAAACCATGTATGCATTTGGACACTTGTAACTTGGAGATTGTAAGGCACCCTTAAAGGAGCAAGGGGTTGCTTGTATCACCAAGAGAGGCCTTGTGCGTTGAGAGAAAAGGATTTTTATCAGATTATCTAGGTGAATTTGTCTTAAATTTCAAGTTGACCTTGACTTGAGGAGACCATTTGAGAATGTTAGATGTCACCCTAAGGAATGATATAAATAGGACAGATGAGGAGCCTCATTCCCCACCCAATAAAGTCACTTATTTCTCATATGAAGATTAAAATAGGATACATAGTCTACAACCAAGAAGGAAAAGATAAAGTTTGGTTAGGGTTGGTTTTGGGATTGTTTTGGGGTGTGGTTATGTAGGTAAAGGTAGCAAGTACAAGGAGACTACACCACGACTCTTTGGGATGAAATATGAGCATGAAAACAGAAGAAATCGCTCTCTTACAGGCCGAGATTTCTGAGGTATTGCAAGTGAAAGAAATTATGATTATTGGAGGAACAAGAAATCAAAGGTTGTTGGAGTGGTTTGCAAGTGGGTTGGATATACTTCTGATTGCCCTAGTTAGGGATGAGTTATTCAGAAAAAGTATCACTCAAATCCAAGGGATTTTTAGTGGAGAAGTGGATGTCTACAAGGAGAAAAAGTGCAGGATTTGTGTCCTAGTTTAGGACAATATTTGGAGTAGCCAAAAGAACGGTTTTGGGAGTGCTATATTGGCTTGCTCCAAGCCCTAGGTACAATCAGTTGAGAAGGAATTTGAAGATTGTTAGAAGCCCATAAGAAGGGATGATGAGGACTGATTTTTGAAGGAAAAAAGAAGGAGGTCAAGGGAGCAGTTTGACTAGCCAAAGTTTGTTGTTGAAGGAGGACATTTGACAATGATAGGTGGCAACCATACATTCCCTAGGCTTGCCTCATTGAAGTAGCACAAGTAGGCAATAGAGGGAAGAAGTCCCTAACAGTTGTGTTCATCAAGGGCTTAGGAGGAACTAGTCGAAAAGAAGCCCCAAAGGAGGTCAGGAGCAGCAATGGGCAACCTAGAGTTGTTCATAAACAAAGTTTTGTAAAACTCAACAGAAGGCCATATGTCTTCGTTGTTGATGGACTAATGATCAGCTAGAGGGCAGATTGGAGCCGTGTTCAGTGACCTAGACAAGAAGGCTCATTGACAGAGGCAGATTGGTGTTGTTGTAGATCAAGAACCAAGGGACCAGGTTGATGTATTTTGTTGTGGTGTTTGGATTGGTAGTGTCAACGATTCTAAGACCCTAACCTAGATTCCAGTACTGTGGAAATAAAACAAAACACCCAAAATCCTAGAGTTGTCTTCTAGCACAATGGTTGATTGGTCAAAGGCTCAGTATGCTTGCTTGAGCTTACCTCCTCTTTAGGACATGTTGTGTGGTGGTGTGCGTGTGATGTGGAACAACTTAGCAAATAAATTTAAACATATCATTTTATGCATATGTTAAGCCACTATTTAAGTGGTGCTACCCGAGAACCATGCTAGAAGGAGACAACGTCGGGCAAACAAATAATAATAACAATATTTTGTTGGAAAACAACAAGACTCACCCATCTTCTGTGTTGCATCTACATTTCCAAAGATATCTTCTCCACTCAACCCTCCCAGACACTACAATTGTAGTCATTCGCTGCACCAAGTAATCTTATATATGGGATCACGAATAAACCATCGGAGCTTAAAGCATAAATGTTTAGAGTGATGAATTAACCATACACATACCTACCCTTGCTTGGCAAATAAATTAACAACGACAATCATGAACAACAATCCCTGAACATGTGAACCCCAATGTAAGATTTCAAGTTTTTTCATATACAAGTTCTAGGAAAGATCTTGAATCTCACACCCATGAACAAGATCATACTACCTCAAAACCATGACAAAATGATAAATCATTTGCAACTAACAAATATTTTAGTGTCTTAAAGGACGATAGTATAGTGTAGGAGAAAAGTATGCCACACCCATCCTCTGTGCCATGTTTGTAGAATGTCTAATGCATCTTCACCACTTCAGCTTTGTAGACCATACAATTGTAGTTGTTCACTAGATAAAAAAGATCAATATAGTTGACTATGAGGGCATAGATAAAAAACATAATAATTTGAATCACAAAAGAATTGAGCCACAAAAATTAGCGAAAAAATATTTTAAGTGAAGTGCATTGCATGTAGATATGTTGACTCACCATCATTTATGAGAAATAACCTCAATTTTCTCTGTCTGCTTCCTTCATTTCCATTTTCACACCCAACAAAGGAAACCAATACCAAACTACAAGAAACGTTAAAGAAACAAAAAAAACAAAACTAAGGAAGAGTACAACACACCAAACAAGAGAAAGCAAGACCAAACTACAAAAAATAAGAAAAAAGACATAAAACAAAGTAAAAGGATTACAACTCAGCATGCCCATGCTCAAACTCATCAAAACAAAACATGCAGACAAGAACAAAGAAAAAATTGCAAACATCCCCTATGCACATCATCTCTCCTACAATGTTTTGTCCTCCGCTGAAAGGGACAGAAAGTGGGTTGAATAAGGTTTAAATACATACACAATTAGTAATATTAAACATATTTCAAAACCAACAATTATTCATAATAGGAAACACACCTACCCTGAAGTTTGTTTTATAACAATGGACACTCTTTTGTATTCCTCTTGCTCGTGCCAGTAAAAACCAACCATCTAAAAAAGATACACAATAAGATATTAGAATCGTTATATAACTTTAACTAAACAGCATGCATTAATTAATCATAATAAGAAACACACCTTTCCTTAAAATTGTTATATAAAAGGGAAGAGTCCATTTTGTATTTCACATATTCATGCTCATTGGAACATGCCATCTACAATAGATACACAATAAAATATTATATTTCTAACAAAAGTCAAGCTGGAGAGTTTGAACCACGATCTTCAACAGTAACCGATCATTTAGACAACAACCACCAAAAACTTGCAAACTTCCCCTTTGCACATTATCTCTATTGTAGTGTCCTCATCTCCGCTGAAAGGAAAAAAAGTGGTGTGAATAAGGTTAAAATTGCGATATAAATATGGACATTCCATTTTCGATTCCACTTACTCTTGCTCGTCAGAACAATCCATGTAAAATAAATACATAATAAGATATTCGAACCATTATACAAGTTAAACCGGAGACCTGAATGCAACAATCAATCATAATGTGAAACATACGTGACTTTGAGCTTTTTTATATAAAGGGTGATAATCCATGTTGTATTTTGCGTATTTCCGCTCACTAGAATCAACCAACCATCTACAATAGATAGAAAATAAAATATTTGAATTTTAATAAAAGTTAAAATAGAGAGTTGAAGGCATGAACTTGTGAACCAACTTAATTCCAGTCCATTTATATTCCATGCTATATCTCAAAGTAATCCTTTTTGTAGGAGGGATCCAAGCACATTTAAACACATTGCACATGTTTAGATTGGTAACTTGGGAGGTACTCCAAACCCTAGGCAATAGGGTTGTGGAGGAATTGGGCCCACAAAGTCACTTGTGGGCTAAGAACCCAAGCGTGTGGGCTTTGCATCCAAGCTTGTATGTATGAAATCGTATATGGATTTGGACACTTGGCACTTTGAGATTGTAGTGTGTCGTTAAAGGAACAAGCGGGTGCTTGTATAACCAAGAGAGGCCTTGTGGATTGACAGAAAATATTTTTATTTGATTATGTCGGTGAACTTGTCTTAAGTTTAAAGTTGGCCTTGAATTGAGGAGACAATTTGAGAAGGTTAGACGTCACCCTAAGGAATGATATAAATAGGAGTAAGGAGGAGGCTCATTCCTAACGTAATCAAGTCACTTATTCCTCATCTGAAGACTGATATAGGAGGACGAGTCTGCAAACAAGAAGGAGAAATGATCAAGTCTAGTTAGGGTTGGTTTTGGGATTGTTTTGGGTTGTGGTTATGCAGGTAAAGGCAGTGAGTAGAAGGAGACTAGCCAAAGAATTTTTGAGCACAAAATCTCATCATCAAAATAGAAACGAGCTCCCTCTAAAATGGTGAGATTTCTAAAGTATTAAAGGTGGAAGAAACTATGATTACTGGTGGTTCAAGTAGCCTACTTGGAAGCCAAAGATAGGTTGCATTCATCTACAGCAGGAGTGAAGAAATCAAAGGTTGTAGGAGAGGTTCGTAGGTAGGTTGGATCTGCTTCAGGTTTCCCTAGTTAGGGCTGAGTTCTTTAGAAAAAGTCTCACTTAGATCCAAGGGTTTTGGATAACAGAAGTGGGGGTCTACAAGGAGTAAAAGTGTAGGATTGGTGTTCTAGTTTAGGAGAGTATTTGAAGCAGCCAAAAGAACAATTTTGGGAGGGTTGTAGTGGCTTTCTTGATGCCCTAAGCAATGTCACTTGCGAAGGAACTTGAGGACTGTTAGAAGGGCAAAAGAAGGGATGCTTAGGGAAACAAGGAGGCTAAGGGAGAAACTTGACTAGCCCAAGCTTGCTGTTGAAGGACTTTTGATAGTGATAATTGGCAGCCCTCCATCCCATAAGTTTGCCTCATTGAAGCAGCACAAGTAGGCAGCAGAGGAAAGAAGTCAATAAGATTTATGCTCTTGAAGGACTAAGGAGAAACTAGTGAGCAAGAAGCCCTAATGGAGTTAATGAGCAATAGTCGGTAGTCTAGAGTTGTTCACAAACTGAGTTGTGAACAACTCAACAGAAGAACCTATGTCTTGGTTATTGACGGTCTAATGCTTTGCTGGAGTCTAAATTGGAACTGTGTTTAGTCACTTAAAGGATCCGTATAAATGATACAGGTAGATTGGTGTTGTTGCAAATCAAGAGCCAAAGGACTAGGAAAATGTGTTCAGGATACAACTAGTGAAGCTTTGAAGTGCACTAGATCAACTAGTAAATCAATGCATCTTGCTCAAGGTAGATTGGTCATCAAAGTTGTTGATGATTATGGAGACTTCCCAGTGTTGGAAGTACCTCACCCACTAAGAGAGAGTGTTGATATTGGTAGCTTTGGAGGTACTTAAAACCCTACGCTATATGGTTGTGGAAGAATTGGCACCACAAAATCAATTGTGGGCTAATAACCCAAGGGTGTGGGCTTTGCACCCAAGCTTGTGTGTGTGAAACCGTGTATGCATTTGGCCACTTGTAACTTGGAGATTGTAAGGCACCCTTAAAGGAACAAGGGGTTGCTTGTAGCACCAAGAGAGGCCTTGTGCGTTGAGAGAAAAGGATTTTTATCAGATTATGTGGGTGAATTTGTCTTAAGTTTCAAGTTGGCCTTGACTTGAGGAGACCATTTGAGAATGTTAGATGTCAC
>APFE031720867.1:0-130836 GCA_000404065.3 Pinus taeda | reverse complement strand
GTGCATTGCATGTAGATATGTTGACTCACCATCATTTATGAGAAATAACCTCAATTTTCTCTATCTGCTTCCTTCATTTCCATTTTAACACCCACCAAAGGAAACCAAGACCAAACTACAAGAAACATTAAAGAAACAAAAAAAACAAAACTAAGGAAGAGTACAACACACCAAACAAGAGAAAGCAAGACCAAACTACAAAAAATATGAAAAAAGAGGTAAAACAAAGTAAAATGAGTACAACTCAGCATGGCCATGCTCAAACTCAACAAAACAAAACATGCAGACAAGAACAAAGAAAAAATTGCAAACATCCCCTTTGCACATCATCTCTCCTGCAATGCTTTGTCCTCTACTGAAAGGGACAAAAAGTGGGTTGAATAAGGTTTAAATACACACACAATTAGTAATATTAAACATATTTCAAAACCAGTAATTATTCATAATAAGAAACACACCTCCCCTAGAGTTTGTTTTATAACAATGAACACTCTTTTGTATTCCTCTTGCTCGTGCGAGTCAGAACGAACCATCTACAAAAGATACACAATAAGATATTAGAATTGTTATATAACTTAAACTAAATAGTATGCATTAATTAATCGTAATAAGAAAAACACCTTTCTTTAAAATTGTTATATAAAAGGGAAGAGTCCATTTTGTATTTCACGTATTCATGCTCATCGGAACATGCCATCTACAATAGATACACAATAAAATATTAGATTTCTAACAAAAGTCAAACTAGAGAGTTTGAACACACGAACTTCAACAATAACCGACCATGTAGACAACAACAGACAAAAAATTGCAAACTTCCCCTTTGTATATTATCTCTATTGTAGTGTCCTCTCCTTCGCTGAAAGGAAAAAATGTGGTGTGAATAAGGTTAAAATAAAGATAGATAGTAATGGAAAGCATAATTCAAAACAAATAATTAAAAGCATAATTCAAAACAAATAACTATTCAGAATACCAAACCTACCTCATCTAGAATTTGCTATATAAAGATGGACATTGTGTTTTCTATTCCACTTACTCATGCTCGCCAAAACAATCCATCTACAGTAGATACATAATAAGATATTAGAATAATTATAAAAGTTTGGAGACTTGAATGCAGCAATCAATTCTAATGTGAAACATACTTGACTTTGAGCATTTTTATATAAAGGGCGATAATCCATTTTGTATTTTGCGTATTTCTGCTCACTGGAATCAACCATCTGCAGTAGATAGGAAATAAAATATTAGAATTCTAATCAAAGTTAAAATAGAGAGCTGAAGGCATGAACTTGTGAACCAACTTAATTCCCCTCCATTTATATTCCATGTTATATCTCAAAGTACATAATCTTTCTAACCTAGACGTAATTCCAGAAAGAATAATGCAATCAATGTTACTGTAAGATAAATAATCCTTTTTGTAGAAGGGATCCAAGCATATTTAAACACACTGAACATGTTTAGATTGGTAAGTTGGGAGGTACTCCAAACCCTAGGTGACAGGGTTGTGGATGAATTGAGTCCACAAAGTCACTTGTGGGCTAAGAACCCAAGCATGTGGGCTTTGGACCCAAGCTTGTGTGTATGAAATCGTGTATGGATTTGGACACTTGGCACTTTGAGATTGTAAGGCACACTTAAAGGAACAAGGGGACGCTTGTAGCACCAAGAGAGGCCTTGTGGATTGAGAGAAAATAATTTTTAGTTGATTATGAGTGTGAACTTGTCCTAAGTTTCAAGTCAGCCTTGAATTGAGGAGGCAATTTGAGAAGGTTAGATGTCACTCTAAGGAATAATATAAATAGGAGTCAGGAGGAGCCTCATTCCTCACCTAATCAAGTCACTTGTTCCTCATTTTAAGACTAAAATAGCAGGACGAGTCTACAAACAAGAAGGAGAAATGATCAAGTCTAGTTAGGGTTGGTTTCAAAATTGTTTTAGCTTGTGGTTATGCAGGTAAAGGAAGCAAGTAGAAGGAGACTAGGAACAAACTTTTTGAGAAAAAATCTGAGCATCAAAACATAAGCAAGCTCCCTCTAAAATGCCGAGATTTCTAAAGTATTTCAAGTGGAAGAAACTATGATTATTGGAGGTTCGAGTAGCCTACCTGGCAGCCAAGGATAGGTTGCATTCATCTACAATGGGAGTGAAGAACTCAAAGGTTGTAGGAGTGGTTTGTAGGTAGGTTGGATGTGCTTCAGGTTGCCCTAGTTAGGGTTGAGTTCTTCATAAAAAGTCTTACTTAGATCCAAGGGTTTTGGATAGTAGAAGTGGAGGTCTACAAGGAGTAAAATGTAGGATTGGTGTCCTAGTTTAGGACAACATTTGAAGCAGCCAAAAGAACAATTTTGGAAGGGTTGTAGTGGATTGCTCCACGCCATAAGTAAAGTCACTTAAGAGGGAACTTGAGGTTTTTTAGAAGGCCAAAAGAAGGGATGCTCAGGGAAAGAAGGAGGCCAAGGGAGCAATTTGACTAGCCCAAGCTTGTTGAAGGAATTTTGACAGTGATAGTTGGCAGCCCTCTATGCCATAATTTTGCACGTAAGAAACAGAGGAAAGAAGTCAATAAGATTTATGTTCTTGAAGGACTAAGCAGAAACTAGTGAGCAAGAAGCCCTAATGGAGCTAATGAGCAACAGTGGGCAACAGAGGAAAGAAGTTAGTAAGATTTATGTTCGTGAAGGACTAAGGAGCAACTAGTGAGTAAGAAGTCCTAATGGAGCTGATGAGCAACAGTGGGCAATCTGGAGTTGTTCACAAACTGAGTTGTGAACAACTCAACAGAAGAACCTATGTCTTTGTTATTGATGGACTAATGATTAGCTGGAGGTCAGATTGGAACCGTGTTCAGTCACTTAAAGGAGTAGTATCATCGATAAAGGCAAATTGGTGTTGCAAATCAAGAACCAAAGGAACGAGAAGAATTGGCACCACAAAGTCAACTGTGGGCTAAGAACCCAAGGGTGTGGGCTTTGCACCCAAGATTGTGGGTGTGAAACCGTGTATATATTTGGACACTTGTAACTTGGAGTTGTAAGGCACCCTTAAAGGAACAAGGGGCTGCTTGTAGCACCAAGAGAGGCCTTGTGCATTGAGAGAAAAGGATTTTTATGAGATTATGTGGGTGAATTTGTCTTAAGTTTCAATTTGGCCTTGACTTGAGGAGTCCATTTGAGAATGTTAGATGTCACGGTGTCACCCTAAGGAATGATATAAACAGGACTGAGGAGGAGCCTCATTCCTCACCCAATCAAGTCACTTATTTCTCATGTGAAGATTGAAATAGGAGACAGAGTCTACAACCATAAAGGAAAGGATAAAGTCAAGGTAGTGTTGGTTTTGGGATTGTTTTGGGGTGTGGTTATGCAGCTAAAGGTAGTGAGTAGAGGGAGACTACACCGCGACTTTTGGGGATGAAATATGAGCATGAAAACAAAAGAAATCGCTCTCTTGCAGGCCGATATTTCTAAGGTATTACAGGTGAAAGAAATTATGATTATTGGAGGAACAAGAAATCAAAGGCTATTGGAGTGGTTTGCAAGTGGGTTGGATCTACTTTTGGTTGATCTAGTTAGTGATGAGTTATTCAGAAAAAGTATCACTCAAGTCCAAGGGAATTGGAGAGGAAAAGTGGATGTCTACAACGAGGAATAGTGCAACAATGGTGTCCTGAATTAGGACAATATTTGCAGTAGCGAAAAGAACAGTTTTGGGAGGGCTATATTGGCTTGCTCCAAGCCCTAAGTACAATCAGTTGCGAAGGAATTTGAAGATTGTTAGAAGCGCATAAGAAGGGATGATGAGGACTGATCTTTGAATGACAAAAGAAGCAGGTTAAGGGAGCAGTTTGACTAGCCAAAGTTTGTTGTTGAAGGAGGAGTTTTGACAGCGATAGGTGGCAACCATACATTCCCTAGCTTTGCCTCATTGAAGTAGCACAAGTAGGCAATAGAGGGAACAAGTCCCTAACAGATGTGTTCTTCTAGGACTAAGGATAAACTAGTGGGAAAGAAGCCCCAAAGGAGGTGAGGAGCAACGGTGGGCAATCTAGAGTTGTTCATAAACAAAGTTGTGTAAAACTCAACAGAAGACCATATGTCTTGGATGTTGATGGACTAATGATCAGCTAGAGGGCAGATTGGAGCCGTGTTCAGTGACCTAAACAAGAAGGCTCATTGATAGAGGCAAAACGGTGTTGTTGTAGATCGGGAGCCAGAGGACCAGGTAGATGTATTTTGTTGTGGTGTTTGGATTGGTCGTGTCAATGACTCTAAGACCTTAACCTAGATTCTAGTACCGCGGAAATAAAACAAAATACCCAAAATCCTAGAGTTGTCTTCTAGCACAATGGTTGATTGGTCGAAGGCTTAGTATGTTTACTTCACCTTACCATCCTCCTCTTTAAGACAGGTTGTGTAGTGGTGTGCGTGTGATGTCGAACAACATACCATATAAATTTAAACATATCATTTTATGTATATGTCCAGCCACTATTTAAGTGGTGCTACCCGAGAACCATGCTAGAAGGAGACAACGTCGGGAAAACAAATAATAATAACAATATTTTGTTGGAAAACAACATGACTCACCCATCTTTTGCACTGCATCTACATTTGCAAATATATCTTGTCCACTCAACCCTCCCAGACACTACAATTGTACTCATTCACTGCACCAAGTAATCTTATATACGAGATCACGAATAAACCATGGGAGTTTAAAGCATAAATATATAGAGCGATGAATTAACCATACACATACCTACCCTTGCTTGGCTAATATTATAACAACGACAATCATGAACAACAATCCCTAAACATGTGAACCCCAATGTAACATTTCAATTTTTTTCATATACAAGTTCTAGGAAAAATCTTGAATCTCACACCCATGAACAAGATCATACTACCTCAAAACCATGACAAAATGATAAATCATTGTGCAACTAACAAATATTTTAGTGTATTAAAGGACAATAGTATTGTGTAGGAGAAAAGTATGCCACACCCATCCTCTGTGCCATGTTTGTAGAATGTCTAATGCATCTTCACCACTTCACCTTTGTAGTCCATACAATTGTAGTCGTTCACTACATAAAAAAGATCAATATAGTTGACTATGAGGGCATAGATAAAACACATAATAATTTGAATAACAAAAGAATGGAGCCACAAAAATTAGCGAAAAATTCTTTTAAGTGAAGTGCGTTGCATTTAGATATGTTGACTCACCATCATTTATGAGAAATAACCTCAATTTTCTCTGTGTGCTTCCTTCATTTCCATTTTCACACCCAACAAAGGAAAACAAGACCAAACTACAAGAAACATTAAATAAACAAAAAACGAAACTAAGGAAGAGTACAACACACCAAACAAGAGAAAGTAAGATCAAACTACAAAAAATAAGAAAAAAGACATAAAACAAAGTAAAAGGAGTACAACTGAGCATGGCTATTCTCAAACTCAACAAAACAAAACATGAAAACAAGAACAAGGAAAAAATTGCAAACATCTCCTCTGCACATCATCTCTCCCGCAATGGTTTGTCCTCTGTTTAAAGGGACAAAAAGTGGGTTGAATAAGGTTAAAATACACACACAATTAGTAATGTTAAACATATTTCAAAACCAGTAATTATTCATAATAGGAAACACACCTCCGCTTGAGTTTGTTTTATAACGATGGACACGGTTTTGTATTCCTCTTACTCGTGCTAAACAGAACCAACCCTCTACAAAAGATACACAATAAGATATTAGAATCGTTATATAACTTAAATTAAAGAGTATTCATTAATTAATCGTAATAAGAAACACACCTTTCTTTAAAATTGTTATATAAAAGGGAAAAGTCTATTTTGTATTTCACGTATTTATGCTCATTGGAACATGCCAGCTACAATAGATACACAATAAAATATTAGATTTCTAGCAAAAGTCAAGCTAGAGAGTTTGAATGCACAAACTTCAACAATAACTGATCAGTTGACAACAAATGACAAAAAATTCCAAATTTCCCCTTTGCACATTATCTCTATTGTAGTGTCCTCTCCTTCGCTGAAAGGAAAAAAAGTGGTGCGAATAAGGTTAAAATAAAGGCACAGATAGTAATAGAAAGCAGAATTCAAAATAAATTATTATTCATAATACCAAACATACCTCATCTAGAATTTTCTATATAAAGATGGACATTCCATTTTCAATTCCACTTATTCATGCTCGCCAAAAAAATCCATCTACAATAGATAGATAATAAGATATTAGAATCATTATACAAGTTAAACTGGAGACTTGAATGCAACAATCAATCATAATGTGAAACACACCTGACTTTGAGTTTTTTTATATAAAGGGGGATAATCCATTTTGTATTCTAAATATTTCTGCTCACTAGAATCAACCATCTGCAGTAGACAGAAAATAAAATATTAGAATTCTAATAAAGGTTAAAATAGAGAGGTGAAGGCATGAACTTGGGAACCAACTTAATTCCAGTCCATTTATATTCCATGCTATATCTCAAAGTACATAATTTTTCTCAACTAGACGTAATTCTAGTAAGAATAAAGGAATCAATGTTATCGTAAGATAAATAATCCTTTTTGTGGGAGGAATCCAAGCATATTTAAACACATTGAACATGTTTAGATGGGTAACTTGGGAGGTACTCCAAACCCTAGGCTACAGGGTTGTGGAGGAATTAGGCCCACAAAGTCACTTGTGGGCTAAGAACCCAAGTGTGTGGGCTTTGCACCCAAGCTTGTGTGTATGAAATCGTGTATGGAATTGGACACTTGGCACTTTGAGATTGTAGCGCACCCTTAAAGGAACAAGGGGATGCTTGTGGCACTAAGAGAGGCCTTGTGGATTGGAAGAAAATAATTTTTATTTGATTACGTGGGTGAACTCGTCCTAAGTTTCAAGTCATCCTTCAATTGAGGACACAATTTGAGGAGGTTAGACATCACCCTAAGGAATGATATAAACAGGAGTGAGGAGGAGCCTCATTCCTCACCTAATCAAGTCACTTATTCCTCATCTGAAGATTGAAATAGGAGGACGAATCTGCAACCAAGAAGGAGAAATGATCAAGTATAGTTAGGGTTGGTTTTGGGATTGTTTTGGGTTGTGGTTATGCAGGTAAAGGCAGCGAGTAGAAGGATACTAGGCACAATTTTTGAGGACAAAATCTGAGCATCAAAACAGAAGCAAGCTCCCTCTAAAATGTCGAGATTTCTGAAGTATTGCAACTGGAGGAAACTATGATTATTGGAGGTTCAAGTAGCTTACTTGGCAGCCAAGGATAGGTTGCATTCGTCTACAGTAGGAGTGAAGAAATAAAAGGTTGTACGAGTGGTTTGTAGGTAGGTTGGATCTGCTTCAGGTTTCCCTAGTTAGGGCTGAGTTCTTCAGAAAAAGTTTCACTGAGATCCAAGGGTTTTAGATAGCAGAAGCGGAGGTCTACAAGGAGAAAAAGTGTAGGATTGGTGTCCTAGTTTAGGACAGCGTTTGAAGCAGCCAAAAGAATAGTTTTGGGAGGGTTGTAGTGGCTTGCTCCACACCCTAAGTAAAGTCACTTGAGAGGGAACTTGAGGTCTGTTAGAAGGGCAGAAGAAGTGATGCTCAGGGAAAGAGTGAGGCCAAGGGAGCAATTTAACTAGCCTAAGCTTGTTGTTGAAGGACTTTTGAGTTGGCAGCCCTCCATGCCATAAGTTTGCCTCATTGAAGCAGCACAAGTAGGCAACAGAGGAAAGAAGTCAGTAAGATTTATGTTCTTGAAGGACTAAGGAGCAACCCGTGAGCAACAAGTCCTAATGGAGCTGATCAGCAACAGTGGGCATTATGCAGTTGTTTACAAACTGAGTTTTGAACAACTCAACAGAAGACCCTATGTCTTGGTTATTGATGGACTAATGATTAGCTGGAGGTCAGATTGGAACTGTGTTCAGTCACTTAAAGGAGCAGTATCATTCATAGAGGCAGATTGGTGGTGCAAATCAAGAGCCAAAGGACCAGGAAAATGTGTTCACGATACAACTAGTGGAGCCATCAAGTGCACTAGATCGACTAGTAAATCAATGTATCTTGCTCAGTGTAGATTGTTCGTCAAAGTTGTTGATGATTATGGAGACTTCCCAGTGTTGGAAGTACCTCACTCGCGAAGAGAAAGTGTTGATATTGATAGCTTTGGAGGTACTCAAAACCCTATGCTATAGGGTTGTGGAAGAATTAGCACCACAAATTCAACTGTGGGCTTTGCACCCAAGCTTGTGGGTGTGAAACCATGTATGGACTTGGACACTTGTAACTTGGAGATTGTAAGGCACCTTTAAAGGAAAAAGGGGCTGCTTGTAGCACCAAGGGAGGCCTTGTGCATTGAGAGAAAAGGATTTTTATGAGATTATGTGGGTGAATTTGTCTTAAGTTTCAAGTTGGCCTTGACTTGAGCAGACCATTTGAGAATGTTAGATGTCATGGTGTCACCCTAAGGAATGATATAAACAGGACTAAGGAGGAGCCTCATTCCTCACCCAATCAAGTCGCTTATTTCTCATGTGAAGATTGAAATAGGAGACTGAGTCTACAACCAAGAAGGAAAGGATAAAGTCTGGTTAAGGTTGGTTTTGGGATTGTTTTGGGGTGTGGTTATGCAAGTAAAGGTAGTGAGTAGAGGGAGACTACGCCACAAATTTTTGGGATGAAATATGAGCATGAAAACAGAAGAAATTGCTCTCTTACAGGCCGAGATTTCTGAGGTATTGCAGGTGAAAGAAATTATGATTATTGGAGGAACAAGAAATCAAAGGCTATTGGAGTGGTTTGCAGGTAGGTCGGATCTACTTCTCGTTGCCCTAGTTAGGGATGAACTCATTTAGAAAAAAGTATCACTCAAATCCAAGGGATTTGGAGAGGAGAAATGGATGTCTACAAGGAGGAAAAGTGCAGGATTAGTGTCCTAGTTTAGGACAATATTTGGAGTAGCCAAAAGAATAGTTTTGGGAGGGCTATATTGGCTTGCTCCAAGCCCTAAGTACAATCAATTGAGAAGGAATTTGAAGATTGTTAGAAGAGCACAAGAAGGGATGATGAGGACTGAACTTTGAAGGACAAAAGAAGGAGATCAAGGGAGAAGTTTGACTAGCCAAAGTTTGTTGTTGAAGGAGGACTTTTGACAATTATAGGTGGCAACCACACATTCCCTAGGTTTGCCTTATTGAAGTAGCACAAGTAAGCAATATAGGGAAGAAGTCCCTAACAAACGCGTTCTTCAAGGACTAAGGAGAAACTAGTGGGAAAGAAGCCCCAAAAGAGGTGGGGAGCAGCAATAGGAAATCTACAGTTGTTCATAAACAAAGTTGTGTAAAACTCAATAGAAGACCATATGTCTTGTTTGTAGATGGACTAATGATCAGCTAGAAGGCAGATTGGAGCCGTGTTCAGTGACCTAAATAAGAAGGCTTATTGATAGAGGCAGAATGGTGTTGCTCTAGATCGGGAGCCAAAGGACCAGGTAGATGTATTTTGTTGTGGTGTTTGGATTGGTCGTGTCAACGATTCTAAGACCCTAACCTAGATTCCAGTATCGTGGAAATAAAACAAAACACCCAAAATCCTAGAGTTGTCTTCTAGCACAATGGTTGATTGGTCAAAGGATCAGTGTGCTTGCTTGCTTGCTTGACTTTACCATCCTCCTCTTTAGGATACGTTGTGTGGTGGTGTCCGTGTGATGTGGAACAAATTAGCATATAAATTTAAACATATCATTTTATGCATATGTCAAGCCACTATTTAAGTGGTGCTATGCGAGAACCATGCAAGAAAGAGACAACGTCAAGCAAAAAAATAATAATAACAATATTTTTTTGGAAAACAACTTGACTCATCCATCTTCTATGTTGCATCTACATTTCCAAGATATCTTGTCCACTCGACCCTCTCAGAGACTACAACTGTAGTCATTCGCTGCACCAAGTAGTCTTATATATGAGATCACAAATAAACCATAAGAGCTTAAAGCATAAATATATAGAGCGATGAATTAACTATACACATACCTACCCTTGCTAAGTTAATATTATAACATTGACAATCATGAACAACAATCCCTGAACATGTGAACCCCAATGTAACATTTCAATTTTTTTCATATACAAGTTCTAGAAAAAATCTTGAATCTCACACCCATGAACAAGATCATACTACCTCAAAACCATGACAAAATGATAAATCATTGTGCGACTATCAAATATTTTAGTGTATTAAAGGACAATAGTATTGTGTAGGAGAAAAGTATGCCACACCCATCCTCTGTGCCATGTTTGTAGGATATCTAATGCATCTTCACCACTTCACCTTTGTAGTCCATACAATTGTAATCGTTCTCTACATAAAAAAGATCAATAGAGTTGACTATGAGGGCATAGATAAAACACATAATAATTTGAATAACAAAAGAATGGAGGCACAAAAATTAGTGAAAATTTCTTTTAAGTGAAGCGCATTGCATGTAGATATGTTGACTTACTATCATTTATGAGAAATAACCTCAATTTTCATTGTCTGCTTCCTTCATTTCCATTTCAAGCCCAACAAAGGAAACCAACACCAAACTACAAGAAACAGTAAAGAAACAAAAAAACAAAAACTAAGGAAGAGTACAACAAAACCAAACAAGAGAAAGCAAGACCAAACTACAAAAAATAAGAAAAAAGGACGTAAAACAAAGTAAAAGAAACAAAAAAACAAAAACTAAGGAAGAGTACAACAAAACCAAACAAGAGAAAGCAAGACCAAACTACAAAAAATAAGAAAAAATGATGTAAAAAAAAGTAAAAGGAGTACAACTGAGCATGGCCATGCTCAAACTCAACAAAACAAAACATGCAAACAAGAACAAAGAAAAAATTGCAAACATCCCCTCCGCACATCATATCTCCTGTAATGTTTTGTCCTCTGCTGAAAGGTACAAAAAGTGGGTTGAATAAGGTTAAATAACAAATGCAATTAGTAATGTTAAACATATTTCAAAACCAGTAATTATTCATAGTAGAAAACACACCTCCCTTGGAGTTTGCTTCATAACGATGGACACTCTTTTGTATTCCTCTTGCTTGTGCCAGTGAGAACCAACCATCTACAAAAGATACACAATGAGATATTAGAATTGTTATATAACTTAAACTAAAGAGTATGCATTAATTAATCATAATAAGAAACACACATTTCTTTAAAATTGTTATATAAAAGGGAAGAGTCCATTTTGTATTTCACGTATTCATGGTCATTGGAAAATGCCATCTACAATAGATACACAATAAAATATTAGATTTCTAACAAAAGTCAAACTAGATAGTTTGAACGCACGAACAACAACAATAACCAATCATGTAGACAACAACAGACAAAAAATTGCAAACCACCCCTTTGCACATTATCTCTATTGTAGTGTCCTCTCCTTCGCTAAAAGGAAAAAATATGTGTGAATAAGGTTAAAATAAAGACACAGATAATAATGGAAAGCATAATTCAAAACAAATAATTATTACCAAACATACCTCATCTAGAATTTGCTATATAAAGATGGACATTCCATTTTCTATTCCACTTACTCATGCCCGCTAGAACAATCCTTCTACAGTAGATACATAATAAGATATTAGAATCATTATACAAGTTAAACTGGAGACTTGAATGCAACAATCAATCATAATGTGAAACATACCTGACTTTGAGCTTTTTTATATAAAGGAGGATATTCCATTTTGTATTTTGCATATTTCTGCTCACTAGAATCAACCATCTGCAGTAGATAGAAAATAAAATATTAGAATTCTAATAAAAGTTAAAATAGAGAAATGAAGGCATGAACTTGTGAACCAACCTAATTCCAGTCCGTTTATATTCCATTTTGTATCTCAAAGTACATAACTTTTCTAAACTAGACGTAATTCCAATAAGAATAATGCAATCAATGTTATCGTAAGATAAATAATCCTTTTTGTAGGAGGGATCCAAGCATATTTAAACACATTGAACATGTTTAGATTGGTAACTTGGGAGGTACTCCAAACCCTAGGCTACAGGGTTGTGGAGGAATTGGGCCCACAAAGTCACTTGTGGGCTAAGAACCCAAGCGTGTGGGCTTTGCACCCAAGCTTGTGTGTATCAAATCGTGTATGGATTTGGACACTTTTGCAGTTTGAGATTGTAGGGCACCCTTAAAGGAACAAGGGGACACTTGTAGCACCTAGAGAGGCCTTGTGGATTGAGAGAAAAAAAAATTATTTGATTATGTAGGTGAACTTGTCCTAAGTTTCAAGTCGGCCTTGAATTGAGGAGACAATTTGAGAAGGTTAGACGTCACCCTAAGGAATGATATAAATACGAGTGAGGAGGAGCCTCATTCCTCACCTAATCAAGTCACTCATTCCTCGTTTGACGACTGAAATAGGACAACGTGTCTGCAACCAAGAAGGAGAAACGATCAAGTCTAGTTAGAGTTGGTTTTGAGATTGTTTTGGGTTGTGGTTATGCAGGTAAAGTCAACAAGTAGAAGGAGACTAGGCACAGACTTTTTGAGGAAAAAATATGAGCACCAAAAACACAAGCAAGCTCCCTCTAAAATGCCGAGATTTCTGAAGTATTGCAGTTAGAAGAAACTATGATTATTGGAGGTTTCAGTAGCCTACTCGGCAGCCAAGGATAGGTCGCATTCATCTACAGTAGGAGAGAAGAAATCAAAGGTTTTAGGAGAGGTTTGTAGGTAGCTTGGATCTGTTTCAGGTTGCCCTAGTTAGGGCTGAGTTCTTCAGAAAAAAGTCTCAATTAGATCCAAGGGTTTTGAATAGCAGAAGTGGAGGTCTACAACAAGTAAAAGTGTAGGATTGGTGTCCTAGTTTAGGACAGTATTTGAAGCAGCCAAAAGAACAGCTTTGGGAGGGTTGCAGTGGCTTGCTCCACGCCCTAAGTAAAGTTGCTTGAGAATTAACTTGAGGACTATTAGAAGGGCAAAAGAAGGGATGCTCAGGGAAAGAAGGAGACCAAGGGAGCAATTTGACTAGCCCAAGCTTGTTGTTGAAGGAATTTTGATAGTGATAGTTGGCAACCTCTATGCCATAAGTTTTCATGTAAGCAACAGAGGAAAGAAGTCAGTAAGATTTATGTTCTTAAAGGACTAAGCAACAACTAGTGAGCAAGAAGCCCTAATGGAGCTAATGAGCAACAATGGGTAGTCTGGAGTTGTGAACAAGCTGAGTTGTGAACAACTCAACAAAAGACCCTATGTCTTGGTTATTGATGGACTAATGATTATCTGGAGGTGAGATTGGAACTATGTTCAGTCACTTAAAGGAGCAGTATCATTGATAGAGGCAGATTGGCATTGTTGCAAATCAAGAGCCAAGGAAAATGTGTTCAGGATACAACTAGTGGAGCCGTGAAGTGCACTAGATCAACTAGTAAATCAATGTATGCTCAGGGTAGATTGGTCGTCAAATTTGTTGATGATTATGGAGACTTCCTAGGGTTGGAAGTACCTCACTCGCTAAGAGAGAGTGTTGATATTGGTAGCTTTGGAAGTACTCAAAACCCTACGCTATAGGGTTGTGGAAGAATTGGCACCACAAAGTCAATTGTGGGCTAAGAACCTAAGGGTGTGGGCTTTGCACCCATGCTTGTGGGTGTGAAACCGTGTATGGATTTGGATACTTGTAACTTAGAGATTGTAAGGCACCCTTAAAAGAACAAGGGGCTGCTTGTAGCGCCAAGAGAGGCCTTGTGCGTTGAGAGAAAATGATTTTTATGAGATTATGTGGGTGAATTTGCCTTAAGTTTCAAGTTGCTTAGACTTGAGCAGACCATTTGAGAATGTTAGATGTCACCCTAAGGAATGGTATAAATAGGATTGACGAGGAGCCTCATTCCTCACCCAATAAAGTCACTTGTTTCTCATGTGAAGATTGAAATAGGAGACAGAGTCTACAACCAAGAAGGAAAGGATAAAGTTTGGTTACGATTGTTTTTCAGATTGTTTTGGGGTGTGGTTACGTAGGTAAAGGTAGCGAGTAGAAGGAGACTATGACGCAAATTTTTGGGATGAAATATGAGCATGAAAATAGAAGAAATCACTCTCTTACAAGCCGAGATATCTGAGGTATTGCAGGTGAAAGAAATTGTGATTATTGGAGGAACAAGAAATGAAAGGTTGTTGCAGTGGTTTGCAGGTGGGTTGGATCTACTTTTGGTTTCCCTAGTTAGCGATGAGTTATTTAGAAAAAGTATCACTCAAATAAAAGGGATTTGGAGAGGAGAAGTGCATGTCTACAAGGAGGAAAAGTGCAGGATTGGTGTCCTAGTTTAGGACAATTACTGGAGTAGCCAAAAGAACAGTTTTTGGAGATCTATATTGCCTTGTTCCAAGCCCCAAGTAAAATCAGTTGAGAAGGAATTTGAAGATTGTTAGAAGTGCATAAGAAGGGATGATGAGGACTGATCTTTGAAGGACAAAAGGAGGAGGTCAAGGGAGCAGTTTGACTAGCCAAAGTTTGTTGTTGAAGGAGAACTTTTGACAGTGATAGGTGGAAACCATATATTCCCTATATTTTCCTCATTGAAGTAGCACAAGTAGGCAATATAGGGAAGAAGTCCCTAACAGTCGTTTTCTTCAATGACTAAGGAGAAACTAGTGGGAAAAAAGCGCAAAAGGAGGCGAGTAGCATGAGTGGGCAATTTAGAGTTGTTCGTAAACAAAATTGTGTAAGACTCACCAGAAGACCATATGTCTTGGTTGTTGATGGACTAATGATCAGCTAGAGGGCAAATTGGAGCCGTGTTCAGTGACCTAACCAAGAAGAATCATTGATACAGGCAAATTGGTGTTGTTGTAGATCGGGAGCCAAAGGACTCGGTAAATGTATTTTGTTGTGGTGTTTGGATCTGTAGTGTCAACGATTCAAGGAGCCTAACCTAGATTCCAGTCCCTTGGAAATAAAACAAAACACCCAAAACCCTAGAGTTGTCTTCTAGCACAATGGTTGACTGTTCGAAGGCTCAGTATGCTTACTTGACCTTACCATTCTCCTCTTTAGGACACGTTGTGTGGTGGTGTGCATGTGATGTGGAACAACTTAGCATATAAATTTAAACATATCATTTTATGCATATGTCAAGCCACTATTTAAGTGGTGCTACCCGAGAACCATATTAGAAGGAGACAATGTCAGGCAAACAAATAATAATAACAATATTTTGTTGGAAAACAACATGACTCACCCATCTTCTGTGCTGCATCTACATTTCCAAAGATATCTTGTCCACTCAACCCTCCCAAACACTACAATTGTAGTCATTTGCTACACCAAGTAATCTTATATATAAAATCACGAATAAACCATGGGAGCTTAAAGCATAAACATATAGAGCGGTGAATTAACCATACACATACCTACTCTTGCTTGGCTAATATTATAAAATGACAATCATGAACAACAATCCCTAAACATGTGAACCCCAATGTAACATTTCAATTATTTTCATATTCAAGTTCTAGGAAAAATCTTGAATCTCACACCCATGAACAAGATCATACTACCTCAAAACCATGACAAAATGATAAATCATTGTGCAACTAAGAAATATTTTAGTGTATTAAAGGACAATAGTTTTGTGTAGGAGAAAAGTATGCCACACCCATCCTCTGTGCAATGTTTGTAGAATGTCTAATGCATCTTCACCACTTCACCTTTGTACACCATACAATTGTAGTCGTTCACTACAAGAAAAAGATCAATATAGTTGACTATGAGGGCATAGATCAAACACATAATAATTTGAATAACAAAAGAATGGAGCCACAAAAATTAGTGAAAATTTCTTTTAAGTGAACTGCATTGCATGTAGATATGTTGACTCACCAACATTTATGAGAAATAACCTCAATTTTCTCTGTCTGCTTCCTTCATTTCCATTTTCACACCCAACAAAGGAAACCAAGACCAAACTACAAGAAATGTTAAGCAAACAAAAAAAACAAAACTAATGAAGAGTACAACACATCAAACAAGAGAAAGCAAGACCAAACTACAAAAAATAACAAAAAAGACGTAAAACAAAGAAAAAGGAGTACAACTCAACATGGCCATGCTCAAACTCAACAAAACAAAACATGCAGACAAGAACAAAGAAGAAATTGCAAACATCCCCTCTGCACATCATCTCTCCCGCAATGGTTTGTCCTCCGCTAAAAGGAACAAAAAGTGGGTTGAATAAGGTTAAAATACACACACAATTACTAATGTTAAACATATTTCAAAACTAGTAATTATTCATAATAGGAAACACACCTCCCTTGCAGTTTGTTTTATAACAATGGACACTCATTATTCATAATAGGAAACACACCTCCCTTGCAGTTTGTTTTATAACGATGGACACTCTTTTGTATTCCGCTTGCTCGTGCCAGTAAGAACCAACCATCTACAAAAGATACACAATAAGATATTAGAATCGTTAAATAACTTAAACTAAAGAGTATGCATCAATTAATCGTAATAAGAAACACACCTTTCTTTAGAATTTTTCTATAAAAGGGAAGAGTCCATTTTGTATTTCACGTATTCATGCTAATTGGAACATGCCATCTACAATAGACACACACTAAAATATTAGATTTCTAACAAAACTCAAACAAGAGAGCTTGAACGCACAAACTTCAACAATAACTAATCATTTGACAACAACAGAGAAAAAATTGCAAACTTCCCCTTTGCACATTATCTCTATTGTAGTGTCCTCTCCTCTGCTGAAAGGAAAAAGAATGGTGTGAATAAGGTTAGAATAGAGACACATATAGTAATGGAAAGCATAATTCAAAAAAAATAATTATTCATAATTCCAAACATACCTCATCTAGAATTTGCTATATAAAGATGGACATTCCATTTTCTATTCCACTTACTCATGCTCGCCAGAACAATCCATCTACAACATATACATAATAAGATATTAGAATCATTATACAAGTTAAACTGAAGACTTGAATGCAACAATCAATCATAATGTGAAACATACCTGACTTTGAGCTTTTTTATATAAAGGGGCATAATTCATTTTGTATTTTGTGTATTTCTGCTCACTAGAATCAACCATCTACAGTAGATAGAAAATAAAATATTAGAATTCTAATAAAAGTTAAAATAGAGAGGTGAAGGCATGAACTTGTGAACCAAGTTAATTCTAGTCCATTTATATTCCATGTTGTATCTCAAAGTACATAATTTTTCTAAACTAGAGGTAATTCTAGTAAGAGTGGGCCTAATGGTTAAGAGCATGTGTTTCCTTCTGAGAGGTCACAGGTTCAAAACTAGAGGGGGTTAGAGTATGTATGCCTTCGTAGACTTAGCAGTCAAATCGTTGTGCGGAGGTGGGTCCCTTGCCCCATAAACAAGGGGTCTCATACACCAATTTGGTGTCTGGCTTGGCTGTCACCTTAAAAATAGATATTATTATTATTATTATTAAGAATAATGCAATCAATGTTATCGTAAGATAAATAATCCTTTTTGTAGGAGGGATCCAAGCATATTTAAACACATTGAACATGGTTAGATTGGTAACTTGGGAGGTACTCCAAACCCTAGGCTACAGGGTTGTGGAGGAATCGGGCCCACAAAGTCACTTGTGGGCTAAGAACCCAAGCATGAGGGCTTTTCACCCAAGCTTGTGTGTATGTAATTGTGTATGGATTTGGACACTTGGCATTTTGATATTGTAGGGCACCCTTAAAGGAACAAGGGGACGCTTGTAGCACCAAAAGAGGCCTTGTGGATTGAGAAAAAATAATTTTTATTTGATTATGTGGGTGAACTTGTCCTAAGTTTCAAGTCGGCCTTGAATTGAGGAGACAATTTGAGAAGGTTAGACGTCACCCTATGGAATGATATAAACAGGAGTGAGGAGGAGCCTCATTCCTCACCTAATCAAGTCACTTATTCCTCATCTAAAGACTGAAATAGGATGACGTGTCTGCAACCAAGAAGGAGAAATGATCAAGTCTAGTTAGAGTTTTTGGGATTGTTTTGGGTTTTGGTTATGCAGGGAAAGTCAGCGAGTAAAAGGAGACTAGGCACAGGTTTTTCTAAGACAAAATATGAGCATCAAAACAGAAGCAAGATCCCTCTAAAATGTCGATATTTCTAAAGTATTGCAGTTAGAAGAAGCTATAATTATTGGAGGTTTGAGTAGCCTACTTGGGAGCCAAGGATAGGTTGCATTCATCTATAGTAGGAGTGAGGAAATCAAAGGTTTTAGGAGTGGTTTGTAGGTAGGTTGGATCTATTTCAGGTTTCCCTAGTTAGGGATGAGTTGTTCAGAAAAAGTCTCACTTAGATCCAAGGGTTTTGGATAGCAGAAGTCAAGGTCTACAACGAGTAAAAGTGTAGGAAAGGTGTCCTAGTTTAGGATAGTATTTGAAGTAGCCAAAATAACAGTTTTGGGAGGGTTGCAGTGGCTTGCTCCATGCCCTAAGTAAAGTCCCTTGAGAAGAAACTTGAGGAATATTATAAGGGCAAAAGAAGGGATGCCCAGGAAAAGAAGGAAGCCAAGGGAGCAATTTGACTAGCCCAAGCTTCTTGTTGAAGGAATTTTGATAGTGATAGTTGACAACCCTCTATGCCATAAGTTTGCCTGATTGAAGCAGCACAAGTAAACAACAGAGGAAAGAAGTCAGTAAGATTTATGTTCTTCAACAACTAAGGAGCAACTAGTGAGCAAGAATCCCAAATGGAGCTGATCAGCAACAGTGGGCAATCTGGAGTTGTTCACAAACTGAGTTGTGAACAACTCAATAGAAGACCCTTTGTCTTGGTTATTGATGTACTAATGAATAGCTATAGGTCAGATTGGAATTGTGGTCAATCACTTAAAGGAGCAGTATAATTGATAGAGGCAGATTAGTGTTGTTGTAAATCAGGAGCCAAAGGACTGGGAAAATGTGTTCAGGGTACAACTAGTGGAGCCGTGAAGTGCACTAGATCAACTAGTAAATCAATGTATCTTGCTCAGGGTACATTGGCCGTCAAAGTTGTTGATGATTATGGAGAATTCCCAATGTTGGAAGTACCTCAATCGCTAAGAGAGATTGTTGATATTGGTAGCTTTGGAGGTACTCAAAACCCTACGCTATAGGGTTGTGGAAGAATTGGCACAACAAAGTCAACTGTTGGCTAAGAACCCAAGGGTGTGGACTTTGCACCCAAGCTTGTGGGTGTGAAACCGTGTATGGATTTGGACACCTGTAACTTGGAGATTGTAAGACACCCTTAAAGGAACAAGGGGCTGCTTGTATCACCAAGAGAGGCCTTGTGCGTTGAGAGAAAATGATTTTTATGAGATTATGTGGCTGAATTTGTCTTAAGTTTCAAGTTGGCCTAGGCTTGAGAAGACCATTTGAGAATGTTAGTTGTCACCCAAAGGAATGGTATAAACAGGACTGAGGAGGAGCCTCATTCCTCACCCAATAAAGTCACTTATTTCTCATGTGAAGATTGAAATAGGAGACAAAGACTACAACCAAGAAGGAAAGGATAAAGTCTGGTTAGGGTTGGTTTTGGGATTGTTTTGGGGTGTGGTTATGCAGGTAAAGGTAGCGAGTAGAAGGAGACTATGCCACGACTTTTTGGGATGAAATATGAGCATGAAAACAAAAGAAATCGCTCTCTTACAAGTCGAGATTTCTGAGGTATTGCAGGTGCAAGAAATTGTGATTATTGGAGGAACAAGAAATCAAATCTTGTTGGAGTGGTTTGAAGGTGGGTTGGATCTACTTTTGGTTGCCCTAGTTAGGGATGAGTTATTCAGAAAAAGTATCACTCAAATCCAAGAGATTTGGAGAGGAGAAGTGCATATCTACAAGGAGGAAAAGTGCGGGATTCGTGTCCTAATTTAGGACAATATTTTGAGTAGCCAAAAGAACAATTTTTGGAGGCCTATATTGCCTTGCTCCAAGCCCTAACTACAATCTGTTGAGAAGGAATTTGAACATTGTTAGACACACATAAGAAGGGATGATTAGGATTGATCTTTGAAGAACAAAAGAAGGAGGCCAAGGGAGCAGTTTAACTAGCCAAAGTTTGTTGTTGAAGGAGGACTTTTGACAGTGATAGGTGGCAGCCATAAATTCCCTAGCTTTGCCTCAATGAAGTAGCACAAGTAAGCAAAGAGGGAAGAAGTTCCTAACAGTTGTGTTCTTCAAGGATTAAGGAGAAACTAGTGCGAAACAAGTCCCAAAGGAGGTGAGGAGCAACAATGGGCAATTTAGAGTTGTTCATAAACAAAGTTGTGTAAGACTCAACAGAAGACCATATGTCTTGGATGTTGATGGACTAATGATCAGCGAGAGGGCAGATTGGAGCCGTGTTCAGTGACCTAACCAAGAAGACTCATTGATAGAGGCAAATTGGTCTTACTGTAGATCGGGAGCCAAAGGACAGGTAGATGTATTTTGTTGTGGTGTTTGGATCGGTAGTGTCTATGATTCTAGGACCCTAACCTAGATTCTAGTACCTTGGAAATAAAGCAAAACACCAAAAATCCTAGAGTTGTCTTCTAGGACACGTTTTGTGGTGGTGTGCATGTGATGTGGAACAACTTAGCATATAAATTTAAACATATCATTTTATGCATATGTCAAGCCACTATTTAAGTGGTTCTACCCGATAACCATGCTAGAAGGAGACAACGTTGGGCAAACAAATAATAATAACAATATTTTGTTGGAAAACCACATGACTCACCCATCTTTTGCACTGCATCTACATTTCCAAAGATATCTTGTCCACTCAACCCTCCTAGACACTACAATTGTAGTCATTCGCTGCACCAAGTAATCTTATATATGAGATCACGAATAAACCATGGGAGCTTAAAGCATAAATATATAGAGCGATGAATTAACCATACACATACCTACCCTTTCTTGGCTAATATTATAACAACGACAATCATGAACAACAATCCTTGAACATGTGAACCCCAATGTAACATTTCAAGTTTTTTCATATACAAGTTCTAGGAAAAATCTTGAATCTCACACCCATGAACAAGATCATACTACCTCAAAACCATGACAAAATGATGAATCATTGTGAAACTAACAAATATTTTAGTGTATTAAAGGAAAATAGTATTGTGTAGGATAAAAGTATGCCACACCCATTCTCTGTGCCATGTTTGTAGAATGTCTAATGCATCTTCACCACTTCACCTTTGTAGACCATACAATTGTAGTCGTTCACTACATAAAAAAGATCAACATAGTTGACTATGAGGGCATAGATAAAACACATAACAATTTGAATAACAAAAGAATGGAGTCACAAAAATTAGTGAAAATTTCTTTTAAGTGAAGTGCATTGCATGTAGATATGTTGACTCACCATCATTTATGAGAAATAACCTCAATTTTCTCTGTCTGCTTCCTTCATTTCTATTTTCACACCCAACAAAAGAAACCAAGACCAAACTATAAGAAACATTAAAGAAACAAAAAAAAAAAAAAACTAAGGAAGAGTACAACACACCAAACAAGTGAAAGCAAGACCAGACTACAAAAAATAAGAAAAATGAAGTAAAACCAAGTAAAAGGAGTACAACTTAGCATGGCCATGCTCAAACTCAACAAAACAAAACATGCAGACAAGAACAAAGAAAAAATTGCAAACATCCCCTCTGCACATCATCTCTCCCGCAATGGTTTGTCATCCACTGAAAGGGACAAAATGTGGGTTGAATAAGGTTAAAATACACACACAATTAGTAATGTTAAACATATCTCAAAACCAGTAATTATTCATAATCGGAAACACACCTCCCCTGCAGTTTGTTTTATAATGATGGACACTCTTTTGTATTCCTCTTGCTCGTGCCAGTCAGAACCAACCATCTACAAAAGATACACAATAAGATATTAGAATCGTTATATAACTTAAAATAAACAGTATGCATTAATTAATCGTAATTAAAAACACACCTTTCTTTAATATTGTTATATAAAAGGGAAGAGTCCATTTTGAATTTCACGTATTCATGGTCGTGGTCATTGGAATATGCCATCTACAATATATACACAATAAAATATTAGATTTCTAACAAAATTCAAACTAGAGAGTTTGAACGCACAAACTTAAAGAATAGTTGATCATTTAACAACAACAGAGAAAAAAATGCAAACTTCCCCTTTGCACATTATCTCTATTGTAGTGTCCTCTCCTCCGCTAAAAGGAAAAAAAGTGGTGTGAAGAAGGTTAAAATAAAGGCACAGATAGTAATGGAAAGCATAATTCAAAACAAATAATTATTCATAATACAAAACATACCTCATCTAGAATTTGCTATATAAAGATGGACATTTCATTTTCTATTCCACTTACTCATGCTCACCAGAACAATCCATCTACAAGAGATACATAATAAGATATTAGAATCATTATACAAGTTAAACTGGAGACTTGAATGCAACAATCAATCATAATGTGAAACATACCTGACTTTGAGCTTTTTTATATAAAGTGGTATAATCCATTTTAAATTTTGCGTATTTCTACTAACTGGAATCAACCATGTACAGTAGATAGAAAATAAAATATTAGAATTCTAATAAAAGTTAAAATAGAGAGTTGAAGGCATGAACTTGTGAACCAAGTTAATTCCAGTCCATTTAGATTCCATGCTATATCTCAAAGTACATAATTTTTCTAAACTAGACGTAATTCTAGTAAGAAAAATGCAATCAATGTTATCGTAAGATAAATAATCCTTTTTGTAGGAGGGATCCAAGCATATTTAAACACATTGAACATGTTTAGATTGGTAACTTGGGAGGCACTCCAAACCCTAGGCTATAGGGTTGTGGAGGAATTAGGCCCACAAAGTCACTTGTGGGCTAAGAACCCAAGCGTGCGGGCTTTGCACCCAAGCTTGTGTGTATGAAATCGTGTATGGATTTGGACACATGGAAATTTGAGATTGTAGGGCACCCTAAAGGAACAAGGTGATGCTTGTAGCACGAAGAGAGGCCTTGTGGACTGAGAGAAAATAACTTTTATTTGATTATGTCGGTGAACTTGTCTTAAGTTTCAAGTCGGCCTTGAATTGAGGAGACAATTTGAGAAGATTAGACGTCACCCTAAGGAATGATATAAATATGAGTGAAGGAGGAGCCTCATTCCTCACCTAATCAAGTCACTTATTCCTCATCTGAAGATTGAAATAGGAGGATGAGTCTGCAACCAAGAAGGAGAAACAATCAAGTCTAGTTAGGGTTGATTTTGGGATTCTGTTGTGTAAAACTCAACAGATATCATATGTCTTGGTTGTTGATGGACTAATGATCAGCTAGAGGGCAGATTGGAGCCATGTTCAGTGACCTAAACAAGAAGGCTCAGTGATAGAGGTAGATTGTTGTTGTTGTAGATTGAGAGCCAAAGGACCAGGTAGATGTATTTTGTTGTGGTGTTTGGATTGGTAGTGTCAACGATTCTAAGACCCTAACCTAGATTCCAGTACCACAAAAATAAAACAAAACACCCAAAATCTTAGAGTTGTCTTCTAGCACAATGGTTGATTGGTCGAAGGCTCAGTATGCTTGCTTGCTTGACCTTACCATCCTCCACTTTAGGACACGTTGTGTGATGATGTGTGTGTGATGTGGAACAGCTTAGCATATAAATTTAAGCATATAATTTTATGCATACGTCAAGCCACTATTTAAGTGGTGCTACCCAAGAACCATGGTAGAAGGAGACAATGTCGGGCAAACAGATAATAATATGAATATTTTGTTGGAAAACAACATGACTCACCCATCTTTTGCGTTGCATCTACATTTCCAAAGATATCTTGTCCACTCAACCCTCCCAGACACTACAATTGTAGTCATTCGCTGCACCAAGTAATCTTATATATGAGATCACGAATAAAAAATGGGAGCTTAAAGCATAAATATATAGAGCAGTGAATTAACCATACACATACCTACCCTTGCTTGGCTAATATTATAACAATGACAATCATGAACAATAATCCCTGAACATGTGAAACCCAATGTAACATTTCAATTTTTTCCATATACAAGTTCTAGGAAAAACCTTGAATCTCACACCCATGAACAAGATCATACTACCCCAATACCATGACAAAATGATAAATCATTGTGCAACTAACAAATATTTTAGTGTATTAAAGGACAATAGTATTGTGTAGGAGAAAAGTATGCCAAACCCATCCTTTGTGCCATGTTTGTAGAATGTCTAATGCATCTTCACCTTTGTAGACCATACAATTGTAGTCGTTCATTACATAAAAAAGATCAATATAGTTGACTATGAGGGCATAGATAAAACACATAATAATTTGAATAACAAAACAATGGAGCCACAAAAATTAGCGAAATTCTTTTAAGTGAAGTGCATTGCATGTAGATATGTTGACTCACCATCATTTATGAGAAATAACCTCAATTTTCTCTATCTGCTTCCTTCATTTCCATTTTCACACCCAACAAAGGAAACCAAGAGAAAACTACAAGAAACGTTAAAGAAACAAAAAAACAAAACTAAGGAAGAGTGCAACACACCAAATAAGATAAAGCAAGATTAGAGTACAAAAAATAAGAAAAAAGACATAAAACAAAGTAAAAGGAGTACAACTCAACATGGCCATGCTCAAACTCAACAAAACAAAACATGAAGACGAGAACAAAGAGAAAATTGTAAACATCCCCTCTGCACATCATCTCTCCTGTAGTGGTTTGTCCTCTGCTGAAAGGGACAAAAAGTGGGTTGAATAAGGTTAAAATACACACACAATTAGTAATGTTAAACATATTTCATAACCAGTAATTATTAATAATAGGAAACACACCTCCCCTGGAGTTTGTTTTATAACGATGGACACTCCTTTGTATTCCTCTTGCTCGTACCAGTCAGAACCAACCATCTACAAAAGATACACAATAAGGTATTAGAATCATTATATAACTTAAACTAAACAGTGTGCATTAATTCATCGTAATAAGAAATAGACCTTTCTTTAAAATTGTTATATAAAAGGGAAGAGTCTATTTTGTATTTCACGTATTCATGCTCATTGGAACATGCCATATACAATATATACACAATAAAATATTAGATTTCTAACAAAAGTCAAACTAGAGAGTTTGAACGCACAACCTTCAACAATAACGGATCATGTAGACGGCAACAGACAAAAAATTACGAACTTCCCCTTTGCACATTATCTCTATTGTAGTGTCCTCTCCTTCGCTGAAAGGAAAAAAAGTGGTGTGAATAAGGTTAAAATAAAGACACAGATAGTAATGGAAAGCATAATCCAAAACAAATAATTAATCATAATACCAAACATACCTCATCTAAAATTTGCTATATAAAGATGGACATTCCGTTTTCTATTCCACTTACTCATGCTCACAAGAACAATCCATCTACAAGAGATACATAATAAGATATTAGAATCATTATACAAGTTAAACTGGAGACTTGAATGCAACAATCAATCACAATGTGAAACATACCTGACTTTGAGCTTTTTTATATAAAGTGGGATAATCCATTTTGTATTTTGCGTATTTCTGCTCACTGGAATCAACCGTCTGCAGCAGATAGAAAATAAGATATTAGAATTCTAATAAAAGTTAAAATACAGAGTTGAAGGCATGAACTTGTGAACCAACTTAATTTCAGTCCATTTATATTCCATGCTATATCTCAAAGTACATAATTTTTCTAAACTAGACGTAATTTTAGTAAGAAGAATGCAATCAATGTTATCATAAGATAAATAATCAATGTTCCACCAAGACTCTGGTGCGAGGAGACGCGGGTGCGGTGAGACGCACAGGGGGGACGTGTGGGAGTACCCTCAAAGTTTAGGGAAATTTCGAGGGTGCAAGGAGACGTCGAGGTATTAAATTTAATATATATATATATATATATATATATATATATATATATATAAGAGAGAGAGAGGAGAGAAGAGAGAGAGAGAGAGAGAGAGATAATTCAAGTTCATATTCATTATTCATTGTTCAATAATGAGAGCACAAAAATATTAAATAGACAATTGAATCATTGATCCATCCTCATCGTTCATTTTGATACATGCATCATTCATGAATCATATGACATAATCAAGTATCATTATTGAATTATTCATACATACCATGAGATTCGATAAAAAAAATTAAAAATTAAAAATCAGTAATGAAATATTCAAATACATTAATTTGATTTTGATTTTTTAATTTTTAGTTTTTAATTTGGGTCTTATTAGACAAATTTAAAGGGGGACACCCAGATGCACCCTTTTTGGGGAGTCTAGACTCCCACACTAAAGGGGGATGCCCACACGCACCCTTTTTGGGGAGTCTAGACTCCCACATTGAAGGGGGACGCCCAGACGCACCCTTTTTGGGGAGTCTAGACTCCCACATTAGGGAAACGCACCCCCTTGCGTCTCCCCGAGACTCCCCAAAAAGGGTGCATGGGGAAACGCACCCCCAAGAGACTCCCCGTCCCTGGTGCGAGGGGTGCGTGCACCCGACCCTGGGGGACGCGATCCTGTGGAACACTGTAAATAATCCTTTTTGTAGGAGGGATCCATACAATTGTAGCCATTTACTACATAAAAAAGGGCAATATAGTTGACTATGAGGGTATAGATAAAACACATAATAATTTGAATAACAAAAGAATGGAGACACAATAGTTAGCGAAAATTTATTTTAAGTGAAGTGCATTGCATGTAGATATGTTGACTCACCATCATTTATGAGAAATAACCTCAATTTTCTCTATCTGCTTCCTTCATTTCCATTTTAACACCCACCAAAGGAAACCAAGACCAAACTACAAGAAACATTAAAGAAACAAAAAAAAACAAAACTAAGGAAGAGTACAACACACCAAACAAGAGAAAGCAAGACCAAACTACAAAAAATATGAAAAAAGAGGTAAAACAAAGTAAAATGAGTACAACTCAGCATGGCCATGCTCAAACTCAACAAAACAAAACATGCAGACAAGAACAAAGAAAAAATTGCAAACATCCCCTCTGCACATCATCTCTCTTGCAATGCTTTGTCCTCTACTGAAAGGGACAAAAATTGGATTGAATAAGGTTAAAATACACACACAATTAGTAATGTTAAACATATTTCAAAACCAGTAATTATTCATAATAAGAAACACACCTCCCCTAGAGTTTGTTTTATAACAATGAACACTCTTTTGTATTCCTCTTGCTCGTGCGAGTCAGAACGAACCATCTACAAAAGATACACAATAAAATATTAGAATTGTTATATAACTTAAACTAAAGAGTATGCATTAATTAATCGTAATAAGAAAAACACCTTTCTTTAAAATTGTTATATAAAAGGGAAGAGTCCATTTTGTATTTCACGTATTCATGCTCATTGGAACATGCCATTTACAATAGATACACAAGAAAATATTAGATTTCTAACAAAAGTCAAACTAGAGAGTTTGAACACACGAACTTCAACAATAACCGACCATGTAGACAACAACAGACAAAAAATTGCAAACTTCCCCTTTGCACATTATCTCTATTGTAGTGCCCTCTCCTTCGCTGAAAGGAAAAAATGTGGTGTGAATAAGGTTAAAATAAAGATAGATAGTAATGGAAAGCATAATTCAAAACAAATAATTAAAAGCATAATTCAAAACAAATAACTATTCAGAATACCAAACCTACCTCATCTAGAATTTGCTATATAAAGATGGACATTCCGTTTTCTATTCCACTTACTCATGCTCGCCAGAACAATCCATCTACAGTAGATACATAATAAGATATTAGAATAATTATACAAGTTTGGAGACTTGAATGCAGCAATCAATTCTAATGTGAAACATACTTGACTTTGAGCTTTTTTATATAAAGGGGGATAATCCTTTTTGTATTTTGCGTATTTTTGCTCACTGGAATCAACCATCTGCAGTAGATAGGAAATAAGATATTAGAATTCTAATCAAAGTTAAAATAGAGAGCTGAAGGCATGAACTTGTGAACCAACTTAATTCCCCTCCATTTATATTCCATGTTATATCTCAAAGTATATAATCTTTCTAACCTAGACATAATTCCAGAAAGAATAATGCAATCAATGTTACCATAAGATAAATAATCATTTTTGTAGAAGGGATCCAATCATATTTAAACACACTGAACATGTTTAGATTGGTAAGTTGGGAGGTACTCCAAACCCTAGTTGACAGGGTTGTGGATGAATTGAGTCCACAAAGTCACTTGTGGGCTAAGAACCCAAGCATGTGGGCTTTGCACCCAAGCTTGTGTGTATGAAATCGTATATGGATTTGGACACTTGACATTTTGAGATTGTAAGGCACACTTAAAGGAACAAGGGGATGCTTGTAGCACCAAGAGAGGCCTTGTGGATTGAGAGAAAATAATTTTTAGTTGATTATGAGTGTGAACTTGTCCTAAGTTTCAAGTCAGCCTTGAATTGAGGAGACAATTTGAGAAGGTTAGATGTCACTCTAAGGAATAATATAAATAGGAGTCAGGAGGAGCCTCATTCCTCACCTAATCAAGTCACTTGTTCCTCATTTGAAGACTGAAATAGCAGGACGAGCCTACAAACAAGAAGGAGAAATGATCAAGTCTAGTTAGGGTTGGTTTTGGGATTGTTTTAGCTTGTTGTTATGCAGGTAAAGGAAGCAAGTAGAAGAAGACTAGGCACAAACTTTTTGAGGACAAAATCTGGGCATCAAAACAGAAGCAAGCTCCCTCTAAAATGCCGAGATTTCTAAAGTATTGCAAGTGGAAGAAACTATGATTATTGGAGGTTCAAGTAGCCTACCTGGCAGCCAAGGATAGGTTGCATTCATCTACAGTGGGAGTGAAGAAATCAAAGGTTGTAGGAGTGGTTTGTAGGTAGGTTGGATGTGCTTCAGGTTGCCCTAGTTAGGGTTGAGTTCTTCAGAAAAAGTCTTACTTAGATCCAAGGGTTTTGGATAGTAGAAGTGGAGGTCTACAAGGAGTAAAATGTAGGATTGGTGTCCTAGTTTAGGACAGCATTTGAAGCAGCCAAAAGAACAATTTTGGGAGGGTTGTAGTGGATTGCTCCACGCCCTAAGTAAAGTCACTTAAGAGGGAACTTGAGGTTTGTTAGAAGGGCAAAAGAAGGGATGCTTAGGGAAAGAAGGAGGCCAAGGGAGCAATTTGACTAGCCCAAGCTTGTTGTTGAAGGAATTTTGATAGTGATAGTTGGCAAACCTCTATGCCATAATTTTGCACGTAAAAAACAGAGGAAAGAAGTCAATAAGATTTATGTTCTTGAAGGACTAAGCAGAAACTAGTGAGCAAGAAGCCCTAATGGAGCTAATGAGCAACAGTGGGCAACAGAGGAAAGAAGTTAGTAAGATTTATGTTCCTGAAGGACTAAGGAGCAACTAGTGAGTAAGAAGTCCTAATGGAGCTGATGAGCAACAGTGGGCAATCTGGAGTTGTTCACAAACTGAGTTGTGAACAACTCAACAGAAGAACCTATGTCTTTGTTATTGATGGACTAATGATTAGCTGGAGGTCAGATTGGAACCGTGTTCAGTCACTTAAAGGAGTAGTATCATCGATAAAGGCAAATTGGTGTTGCAAATCAAGAACCAAAGGAACGAGAAGAATTGGCACCACAAAGTCAACTGTGGGCTAAGAACCCAAGGGTGTGGGCTTTGCACCCAAGATTGTGGGTGTGAAACCGTGTATAGATTTGGACACTTGTAACTTGGAGATTGTAAGGCACCCTTAATGGAACAAGGGGCTGCTTGTAGCACCAAGAGAAGCCTTGTGCATTGAGAGAAAAGGATTTTTATGAGATTATGTGGGTGAATTTGTCTTAAGTTTCAAGTTGGCCTTGACCTGAGGAGTCCATTTGAGAATGTTAGATGTCATGGTGTCACCCTAAGGAATGATATAAACAGGACTAAGGAGGAGCCTCATTCCTCACCCAATCAAGTCACTTATTTCTCATGTGAAGATTGAAATAGGAGACAGAGTCTACAACCATAAAGGAAAGGATAAAGTCAGGGTAGTGTTGGTTTTGGGATTGTTATGGGGTGTGGTTATGCAGCTAAAGGTAGTGAGTAGAAGGAGACTACACCACGACTTTTGGGGATGAAATATGAGCATGAAAACAAAATAAATCGCTCTCTTGCAGGCCGATATTTCTAAGGTATTACAGGTGAAAGAAATTATGATTATTGGAGGAACAAGAAATCAAAGGCTATTGGAGTGGTTTGCAGGTGGGTTGGATCTACTTTTGGTTGCCCTATTTAGTGATGAGTTATTCAGAAAAAGTATCACTCAAGTCCAAGGGAATTGGAGAGGAGAAGTGTATGTCTACAATGAGGAATAGTGCAGGACTAGTGTCCTGAATTAGGAAAATATTTGCAGTAGCCAAAAGAACAGTTTTGGGAGGGCTATATTGGCTTGCTCCAAGCCCTAAGTACAATCAGTTGCGAAGGAATTTGATGATTGTTAGAAGCGCATAAGAAGGGATGATGAGGACTGATCTTTGAATGACAAAAGAAGGAGGTTAAGGGAGCAGTTTGACTAGCCAAAGTTTATTGTTGAAGGAGGAGTTTTGACAGTGATAGGTGGTAGCCATACATTCCCTAGCTTTGCCTCATTGAAGTAGCACAAGTAGGCAATAGAGGGAACAAGTCCCTAATAGATGTGTTCTTCTAGGACTAAGGAGAAACTAGTGGGAAAGAAGCCCCAAAGGAGGTGAGGAGCAGCAGTGGGCAATCTAGAGTTGTTCATAAACAAAGTTGTGTAAAACTCAACAGAAGACCATATGTCTTGGATGTTGATGGACTAATGATCAACTAGAGGGCAGATTGGAGCCGTGTTCAGTGACCTAAACAAGAAGGCTCATTGATAGAGGCAAAAATGGTGTTGTTGTAGATCGGGAGCCAAAGGACCAGGTAGATGTATTTTGTTGTGGTGTTTGGATTGGTCGTGTCAATGATTCTAAGACCCTAACCTAGATTCCAGTACCGCGGAAATAAAACAAAACACCCAAAATCCTAGAGTTGTCTTCTAGCACAATGGTTGATTGGTCGAAGGCTCAGTATGCTTACTTGACCTTACCATCCTCCTCTTTAGGACAGGTTGTGTAGTGGTGTGCGTGTGATGTCGAACAACTTAGCATATCAATTTAAACATATCATTTTATGCATATGTCCAGCCACTATTTAAGTGGCGCTACCCGAGAACCATGCTAGAAGGAGACAATGTCGGGCAAACAAATAATAATAACAATATTTTGTTGGAAAACAACATGACTCACCCATCTTCTATGCTGCATCTACATTTGCAAATATTTCTTGTCCACTCAACCCTTCCAGACACTACAATTGTACTCATTCACTGCACCAAGTAATCTTATATATGAGATCACGAATAAACCATGGGAGCTTAAAGCATAAATATATAGAGCGATGAATTAACCATACACATACCTACCCTTGCTTGGCTAATATTATAACAACGACAATCATGAACAACAATCCCTGAACATGTTAACCCCAATGTAACATTTCAATTTTTTTCATATACAAGTTCTAGGAAAAATCTTGAATCTCACACCCATGAACAAGATCATACTACCTCAAAACCATGACAAAAAGATAAATCATTGTGCAACTAACAAATATTTTAATGTATTAAAGGACAATGGTATTGAGTAGGAGAAAAGTATGCCACACCCATCCTCTGTGCCATGTTTGTAGAATGTCTAATGCATCTTCACCACTTCACCTTTGTAATCCATACAATTGTAGTCATTCACTACATAAAAAATATCAATATAGTTGACTATGAGGGCATAGATAAAACACACAATAATTTGAATAACAAAAGAATGGAGCCACAAAAATTAGCGAAAATTACTTTTAAGTGAAGTGCGTTGCATTTAGATATGTTGACTCACCATCATTTATGAGAAATAACCTCAATTTTCTCTGTGTGCTTCCTTCATTTCCATTTTCACACCCAACAAATGAAAACAAGACCAAACTACAAGAAACGTTAAATAAACAAAAAACGAAACTAAGGAAGAGTACAACACACCAAACAAGAGAAAGCAAGAGCAAACTACAAAAAATAAGAAAAAAGACATAAACAAAGTAAAAGGAATACAACTGAGCATGGCCATGCTCAAACTCAACAAAACAAAACATGAAAACAAGAACAAAGAAAAAATTGCAAACATCTCCTCTGCACATCATCTCTCCCGCAATGGTTTGTCCTCTGCTGAAATGGACAAAAAGTGGGTTGAATAAGGTTAAAATACACACACAATTAGTAATGTTAAACATATTTCAAAACCAGTAATTATTCATAATAGGAAACACACCTCCGCTTGAGTTTGTTTTATAACGATGGACACGGTTTTGTATTCCTCTTACTCGTGCTAAACAGAACCAACCCTCTACAAAAGATACACAATAAGATATTAGAATCGTTATATAACTTAAATTAAAGAGTATTCATTAATTAATCGTAATAAGAAACACACATTTCTTTAAAATTGTTATATAAAAGGGAAGAGTCTATTTTGTATTTCACGTATTTATGCTCATTGGAACATGCCATCTACAATAGATACACAATAAAATATTAGATTTCTAACAAAAGTCAAACTAGAGAGTTTGAATGCACAAACTTCAACAATAACTGATCAGTTGACAACAAATGACAAAAAATTGCAAACTTCCCCTTTGCACATTATCTCTATTGTAGTGTCCTCTCCTTCGCTGAAAGGAAAAAAGGTGGTGCGAATAAGGTTAAAATCAAGACACGGATCGTAATAGAAAGCATAATTCAAAACAAATTATTATTCATAATACCAAACATACCTCATCTAGAATTTTCTATATGAAGATGGACATTCTATTTTCAATTCCACTTATTCATGCTCGCCAGAACAATCCATCTACAATAGATACATAATAAGATATTAGAATCATTATACAATCTAAACTGGAGACTTGAATGCAACAATCAATCATAATGTGAAACATACCTGACTTTGAGTTTTTTATATAAAGGGGGATAATCCATTTTGTATTCTACATATTTCTGCTCACTAGAATCAACCATCTGCAGTAGACAAAAAATAAAATATTAGAATTCTAATATAGGTTAAAATAGAGAGGTGAAGGCATGAACTTGTGAACCAACTTAATTCCAGTCCATTTATATTCCATGCTATATCTCAAAGTACATAATTTTTCTCAACTAGACGTAATTCTAGTAAGAATAAAGGAATCAATGTTATCGTAAGATAAATAATCCTTTTTGTGGGAGGAATCCAAGCATATTTAAACACATTGAACATGTTTAGATTGGTAACTTGGGAGGTACTCCAAACCCTAGGCTACAGGGTTGTGGAGGAATTGGGCCCACAAAGTCACTTGTGGGCTAAGAACCCAAGTGTGTGGGCTTTGCACCCAAGCTTGTGTGTATGAAATCGTGTATGGAATTGGACACTTGGCACTTTGAGATTGTAGCACACCCTTAAAGGAACAAGGGGATGCTTGTGGCACTAGGAGAGGCCTTGTGGATTGGAAGAAAATAACTTTTATTTGATAACGTGGGTGAACTTGTCCTAAGTTTCAAGTCGACCTTCAATTAAGGACACAATTTGAGGAGGTTAGACATCACCCTAAGGAATGATATAAACAGGAGTGAGGAGAAGCCTCATTCCTCACCTAATCAAGTCACTTATTCCTCATCTGAAGACTGAAATAGGAGGACGAATCTGCAACCAAGAAGGAGAAACGATCAAGTATATTTAGGGTTGGTTTTGGGATTATTTTGGGTTGTGGTTATGCAAGTAAAGGCAGCGAGTAGAAGGATACTAGGCACAAACTTTTTGAGGACAAAATCTGAGCATCAAAATAGAAGCAAGCTCCTCTAAAATGTCGAGATTTCTGAAGTATTGCAAGTGGAGGAAACTATGATTATGGGAGGTTCAAGTAGCTTACTTGGCAGCCAAGGATAGGTTGCATTCGTCTACAGTAGGAGTGAAGAAATCAAAGGTTGTAGGAGTGGTTTGTAGGTAGGTTGGATCTGCTTCAGGTTGCCCTAGTTAGGGCTGAGTTATTCAAAAAAAGTTTCACTTAGATCCAAGGGTTTTGGATAGCAGAAGCGGAGGTCTACAAGGAGAAAAAGTGTAGGATTGGTGTCCTAGTTTAGGACAGTGTTTGAAGCAGCCAAAAGAACAGTTTTGGGAGGGTTGTAGTGGCTTGATCCACGCACTAAGTAAAGTCACTTGAGAGGGAACTTGAGGTCTGTTAGAAGGGCAGAAGAAGCGATGCTCAGGGAAAGAGTGAGGCCAAGGGAGCAATTTAACTAGCCCAAGCTTGTTGTTGAAGGACTTTGATAGTGGTAGTTGGCAGCCCTCCATGCCATAAGTTTGCCTCATTGAAGCAGCACAAGTAGGCAACAGAGGAAAGAAGTCAGTAAGGTTTATGTTCTTGAAGGACTAAGGAGCAACTCGTGAGCAAGAAGTCCTAATGGAGCTGATCAGCAACAGTGGGCATTCTGGAGTTGTTTACAAACTGAGTTTTGAACAACTCAACAGAAGACCCTATGTCTTGGTTATTGATGGACTAATGATTAGCTGGAGGTCAGATTGGAACTATGTTCAATCACTTAAAGGAGCAATATCATTGATAGAGGCAGATTGATGGTGCAAATCAAGAGCCAAAGGACCGGGAAAATGTGTTCACGATACAACTAGTGGAGCCATGAAGTGCACTAGATCAACTAGTAAATAAATGTATCTTTCTTAGCGTAGATTGGTCGTTAAAGTTGTTGATGATTATGGAGACTTCCCAGTGTTGGAAGTACCTCACTCGCTAAGAGAAAGTGTTGATATTGGTAGCTTTGGAGGTACTCAAAACCCTATGCTATAGGGTTGTGGAAGAATTAGCACCACAAATTCAACTGTGGGCTTTGCACCCAAGCTTGTGGGTGCGAAACCATGTATGGACTTGGACACTTGTAACTTGGAGATTGGAAGGCACCTTTAAAGGAAAAAGGGGCTGCTTGTAGCACCAAGGGAGGCCTTGTGCATTGAGAGAAAAGGATTTTTATGAGATTATGTGGGTGAATTTGTCTTAAGTTTCAAGTTGGCCTTGACTTGAGCAGACCATTTGAGAATGTTAGATGTCACGGTGTCACCTTAAGGAATGATATAAACAGGACTAAGGAGGAGCCTCATTCCTCACCCAATCAAGTCGCTTATTTCTCATGTGAAGATTGAAACAGGAGACTGAGTCTACAACCAAGAAGGAAAGGATAAAGTTTGGTTAAGGTTGGTTTTGGGATTATTTTGGGGTGTGGTTATGCAAGTAAAGGTAGTGAGTAGAAGGAGACTACGCCACGACTTTTTGGGATGAAATATGAGCATGAAAACGGAAGAAATTGCTCTCTTACAGGTTGAGATTTCTGAGGTATTGCAGGTGAAAGAAATTATGATTATTGGAGGAACAAGAAATCAAAGGCTATTGGAGTGGTTTTTAGGTAGGTCGGATCTACTTCTCGTTGCCCTAGTTAGGGATGAACTTGTTTAGAAATAAGTATCACTCAAATCCAAGGGATTTGGAGAGGAGAGGGATGTCTACAAGGAGGAAAAGTGCAGGATTGGAGTCCTAGTTTAGGACAATATTTGGAGTAGCCAAAAGAATAGTTTTGGGAGGGCTATATTGGCTTGCTCCAAGCCCTAAGTACAATCAATTGAGAAGGAATTTGAAGATTGTTAGAAGAGCACAAGAAGGGATGATGAGGACTGAACTTTGAAGGAAAAAAGAAGGAGGTCAAGTGAGAAGTTTGACTAGCCAAAGTTTGTTGTTGAAGGACGACTTTTGACAATTATAGGTGGCAGCCACACATTCCCTAGGTTTTCCTTATTGAAGTAGCACAAGTAAGCAATTGAGGGAAGAAGTCCCTAACAGACGCGTTCTTCAAGGACTAAGGAGAAACTAGTGGGAAATAAGCCCCAAAGGAGGTGGGGAGCAGCAGTAGGAAATCTAGAGTTGTTCATAAACAAAGTTGTGTAAAACTCAATAAAAGACCATATGTCTTGTTTGTAGATGGACTAATGATCAGCTAGAGGGCAGATTGAAGCCGTGTTCAGTGACTTAAACAAGAAGGCTCATTGATAGAGGCAGAATGGTGTTGCTCTAGATCGGGAGCCGAAGGACCAGGTAGATGTATTTTGTTGTGGTGTTTGGATTAGTCATGTCAATGATTCTAAGACCCTAACCTAGATTCCAGTATCGTGGAAATAAAACAAAACACCCAAAATCCTAGAGTTGTCTTTTAGCACAATGGTTGATTGGTCGAAGGATCAATGTGCTTGCTTGCTTGCTTGACTTTACCATCCTCCTCTTTAGGATACATTGTGTTGTGGTGTCCGTGTGATGTGGAACAACTTAGCATATAAATTTAAACATATCATTTTATGCATATGTCAAGCCACTATTTAAGTGGTGCTACGCGAGAACCATGCTAGAAGGAGACAACGTCAAGCAAAAAAATAATAATAAAAAAATTTTATTGGAAAACAACTTGACTCACCCATCTTCTATGCTGCATCTACATTTCCAAGATATCTTGTCCACTCGACCCTCCCAGAGACTACAACTGTAGTCATTCGCTGCACCAAGTAGTCTTATATATGAGATCACAAATAAACCATAAGAGCTTAAAGCATAAATATATAGAGCGATGAATTAACTATACACATACCTACCCTTGCTAAGCTAATATTATAACATCGACAATCATGAACAACAATCCCTGAACATGTGAACCCCAATGTAACATTTCAATTTTTTTCATATACAAGTTCTAGGAAAAATCTTGAATCTCACACCCATGAACAAGATCATACTACCTCAAAACCATGACAAAATGATAAATCATTGTGCGACTATCAAATATTTTAGTGTATTAAAGGACAATAGTATTGTGTAGGAGAAAAGTATGCCACACCCATCCTCTGTGCCATGTTTGTAGGATGTCTAATGCATCTTCACCACTTCACCTTTGTAGTCCATACAATTGTAGTCGTTCACTACATAAAAAAGATCAATATAGTTGACTATGAGGGCATAGATAAAACACATAATAATTTGAATAACAAAAGAATGGAGGCACAAAAATTAGCGAAAATTTCTTTTAAGTGAAGCGCATTGCATGTAGATATGTTGACTTACTATCATTTATGAGAAATAACCTCAATTTTCATTGTCTGCTTCCTTCATTTCCATTTCATGCCCAACAAAGGAAACCCACGCCAAACTACAAGAAACATTAAAGAAACAAAAAAACAAAAACTAAGGAAGAGTACAACAAAACCAAACAAGAGAAAGCAAGACCAAACTTCAAAAAATAAGAAAAAAGGACGTAAAACAAAGTAAAAGAAACAAAAAAACAAAAACTAAGGAAGAGTACAACAAAACCAAACAAGAGAAAGCAAGACCAAACTACAAAAAATAAGAAAAAATGATGTAAAAAAAAAGTAAAAGGAGTACAACTGAGCATGGCCATGCTCAAACTCAACAAAACAAAACATGCAAACAAGAACAAAGAAAAAATTGCAAACATCCCCTCCGCACATCATATCTCCTGCAATGTTTTGTCCTCCGCTGAAAGGGGCAAAAAGTGGGTTGAATAATGTTAAATAACAAATGCAATTAGTAATGTTAAACATATTTCAAAACCAGTAATTATTCATAGTAGAAAACACACCTCCCTTGGAGTTTGCTTCATAACGATGGACACTCTTTTGTATTCCTCTTGCTTGTGCCAGTGAGAACCAACCATCTACAAAAGATACACAATGAGATATTAGAATTGTTATATAACTTAAACTAAAGAGTATGCATTAATTAATCATAATAAGAAACACACATTTCTTTAAAATTGTTATATAAAAGGGAAGAGTCCATTTTGTATTTCACGTATTCATGGTCATTGGAAAATGCCATCTACAATAGATACACAATAAAATATTAGATTTCTAACAAAAGTCAAACTAGATAGTTTGAACGCACGAACAACAACAATAACCAATCATGTAGACAACAACAGACAAAAAATTGCAAACCACCCCTTTGCACATTATCTCGATTGTAGTGTCCTCTCCTCCGCTAAAAGGAAAAAATATTTGTGAATAAGGTTAAAATAAAAACACAGATAATAATGGAAAGCATAATTCAAAACAAATAATTATTACCAAACATACCTCATCTAGAATTTGCTATATAAAGATGGACATTCCATTTTCTATTCCACTTACTCATGCCCGCTAGAACAATCCTTCTACAATAGATACATAATAAGATGTTAGAATCATTATACAAGTTAAACTAGAGACTTGAATGCAACAATCAATCATAATGTGAAACATACCTGACTTTGAGCTTTTTTATATAAAGGGGGATATTCCATTTTGTATTTTGCGTATTTCTGGTCACTAGAATCAACCATCTGCAGTAGATAGAAAATAAAATATTAGAATTCTAATAAAAGTTAAAATAGAGAGATGAAGGCATGAACTTGTGAACCAACCTAATTCCAGTCCATTTATATTCCATTTTGTATCTCAAAGTACATAAGTTTTCTAAACTAGACGTAATTCCAATAAGAATAATGTAATCAATGTTATCGTAAGATAAATAATCCTTTTTGTAGGAGGGATCCAAGCATATTTAAACACATTGAACATGTTTAGATTGGTAACTTGGGAGGTACTCCAAACCCTAGGATACAGGGTTGTGGAGGAATTGGGCCCACAAAGTCACTTGAGGGCTAAGAACCCAAGCGTGTGGGCTTTGCACCCAAGCTTGTGTGTATCAAATCGTGTATGGATTTGGACACTTTTGCAGTTTGAGATTGTAGGGCACCCTTAAAGGAATAAGGGGACACTTGTAGCACCTAGAGAGGCCTTGTGGATTGAGAGAAAAAAAAATATTATTTGATTATGTAGGTGAACTTGTCCTAAGTTTCAAGTCGGCCTTGAATTGAGGAGACAATTTGAGAAGGTTAGACGTCACCCTAAGGAATGATATAAATATGAGTGAGGAGGAGCCTCATTCCTCACCTAATCAAGTCACTCATTCCTCGTTTGACGACTGAAATAGGACGACGTGTCTGCAACCAAGAAGGAGAAACGATCAAGTCTAGTTAGAGTTGGTTTTGGAATTGTTTTGGGTTGTGGTTATGCAGGTAAAGTCAACAAGTAGAAGGAGACTAGGCACAGACTTTTTGAGGAAAAAATATGAGCACCAAAAACACAAGCAAGCTCCCTCTAAAATGCCGGGATTTCTGAAGTATTGCAGTTAGAAGAAACTATGATTATTGGAGGTTTGAGTAGCCTACTCGGCAGCCAAGGATAGGTCGCATTCATCTACAGTAGGAGCGAAGAAATAAAATGTTTTAGGAGAGGTTTGTAGGTAGCTTGGATCTGTTTCAGGTTGCCCTAGTTAGGGCTGAGTTCTTTAGAAAAAAGTCTCAATTAGATCCAAGGGTTTTGAATAGCAGAAGTGGAGGTCTACAACAAGTAAAAGTGTAGGATTGGTGTCCTAGTTTAGGACAGTATTTGAAGGATCCAAAAGAACAGTTTTGGGAGGGTTGCAGTGGCTTGCTCCATGCCCTAAGTAAAGTCGCTTGAGAAGGAACTTGAGGACTATTAGAAGGGCAAAAGAAAGGATGCTCAGGGAAAGAAGGAGACCAAGGGAGCAATTTGACTAGCTCAAGCTTGTTGTTGAAGGAATTTTGATAGTGATAGTTGGCACCCTCTATGCCATAATTTTTCATGTAAGCAACAGAGGAAAGAAGTCAGTAAGATTTATGTTCTTGAAGGACTAAGCAGCAACTAGTGAGCAAGAAGCCCTAATGGAGCTAATGAGCAACAATGGGCAGTCTGGAGTTGTGAACAAGCTGAGTTGTGAACAACTCAACAGAAGACCCTATGTCTTGGTTATTGATGGACTAATGATAATCTGGAGGTGAGATTGGAACTATGTTCAGTCACTTAAAGGAGCAGTATCATTGATAGAGGCAGATTGGCGTTGTTGCAAATCAAGAGCCAAGGAAAATGTGTTTAGGATACAACTAGTGGAGTTGTGAAGTGCACTAGATCAACTAGTAAATCAATGTATGCTCAGGGTAGATTGGTCGTCAAAGTTGTTGATGATTATGGAGACTTCCCAGGGTTGGAAGTACCTCACTCGCTAAAGTGCAGGATTCCTGTCCTAATTTAGGACAATATTTTGAGTAGCCAAAAGAACAATTTTTGGAGGCCTATATTGCCTTGCTCCAAGCCCTAACTACAATCTGTTGAGAAGGAATTTGAACATTGTTAGACACACATAAGAAGGGATGATTAGGATTGATCTTTGAAGGACAAAAGAAGGAGGCCAAGGGAGCAGTTTGACTAGCCAAAGTTTGTTGTTGAAGGAGGACTTTTGACAGTGATAGGTGGCAGGCATACATTCCCTAGCTTTGCCTCATTGAAGTAGCACAAGTAAGCAAAGAGGGAAGAAGTCCCTAACAGTTGTGTTCTTCAAGGATTAAGGAGAAACTAGTGCGAAACAAGTCCCAAAGGAGATGAGGAGCAACAATGGGCAATTTAGAGTTGTTCGTAAACAAAGTTGTGTAAGACTCAACAAAAGACCATATGTCTTGGATGTTGATGGACTAATGATCAGAGAGAGGGCAGATTGGAGCCGTGTTCAGTGACCTAACCAAGAAGACTCATTGATAGAGGAAGATTGGTGTTACTGTAGATCGGGAGCCAAAGGACAGGTAGATGTATTTTGTTGTGGTGTTTGGATCGGTAGTGTCTATGATTCTAGGACCCTAACCTAGATTCTAGTACCTTGGAAATAAAATAAAACACCAAAAATCCTAGAGTTGTCTTCTAGGACACGTTTTGTGGTGGTGTGCATGTGATGTGGAACAACTTAGCATATAAATTTAAACATATCATTTTATGCATATGTCAAGCCACTATTTAAGTGGTTCTACCCGAGAAGCATGCTAGAAGGAGACAACGTCGAGCAAACAAATAATAATAACAATATTTTGTTGGGAAACAACATGACTCACCCATCTTTTGCGCTGCATCTACATTTCCAAAGATATCTTGTCCACTCAACCCTCCTAGACACTACAATTGTAGTCATTCGCTGCACCAAGTAATCTTATATATGAGATCACGAATAAACCATGGGAGCTTAAAGCATAAATATATAGAGCGATGAATTAACCATACACATACCTACCCTTTCTTGGTTAATATTATAACAACGACAATCATGAACAACAATCCCTGAACATGTGAATCCCAATGTAACATTTCAAGTTTTTTCATATACAAGTTCTAGGAAAAATATTGAATCTCACACCCATGAACAAGATCATACTACCTCAAAACCATGAAAAAATGATGAATCATTGTGAAACTAACAAATATTTTAGTGTATTAAAGGAAAATAGTATTGTGTAAGAGAAAAGTATGCCACACCCATCCTCTGTGCCATGTTTGTAGAATTTCTAATGCATCTTCACCACTTCACCTTTGTAGACCATACAATTGTAGTCGTTCACTACATAAAAAAGATCAATATAGTTGACTATGAGGGCATAGATAAAACACATAACAATTTGAATAACAAAAGAATGGAACCACAAAAATTAGCGAAAAATTCTTTTAAGTGAAGTGCATTGCATGTAGATATGTTGACTCACCATCATTTATGAGAAATAACCTCAATTTTCTCTGTCTGCTTCCTTCATTTCCATTTTCACACCCAACAAAAGAAACCAAGACCAAACTACAAGAAACATTAAAGAAACAAAAAAAAAAAAACAAAACTAAGGAAGAGTACAACACACCAAACAAGTGAAAGCAAGACCAGACTACAAAAAATAAGAAAAAAGAAGTAAAACAAAGTAAAAGGAGTACAACTCAGCATGGCCATGCTCAAAATCAACAAAACAAAACATGCAGACAAGAACAAAGAAAAAATTGCAAACATCCCCTCGACACATCATCTCTCCCGCAATGGTTTGTCCTCCACTGAAAGGGACAAAAAGTGGGTTGAATAAGGTTAAAATACACACACAATTAGTAATGTTAAACATATCTCAAAACCAGTAATTATTCATAATAGGAAACACACCTCCCCTGCAGTTTGTTTTATAATGATGGACACTCTTTTGTATTCCTCTTGCTCGTGCCAGTCAGAACCAACCATCTACAAAAGATACACAATAAGATATTAGAATTGTTATATAACTTAAAATAAACAATATGCATTAATTAATCGTAATAAAAAACACACCTTTCTTTAATATTGTTATATAAAAGGGAATAGAAATCAAGGAGGATGAAGCCCTAGGAGCAGTCAAAATGAGAAGGCCCTACACTACCTTAATGGAGATCATATCACAGCCATGGAAGGGATCTCCTTGCTGCCCTAATGGAAGTCAAATCACAGCTATGGTAGATACGCTAGCCTAGAAGATACCTTACCTTTAACGCAGTCATTTTAGCGCAACTATGGAGGAAACCTCAACAAGATATACGCTGCCCTAGCTGCAAGCAATGATGCGCTAGCCGCAGGCAATGATGCCCTAGCCACAGGCCTACGATGCCCTAGACGCAGGCCAGTTCTTGCTGGAAGAAGGACCGACGAATTTTGCTATAGGAGGCCGAGTTCTAGGGCCAAGAGGGCTAGCTACTAGGGACTCACTATTCATATGGTGAGGAAGGAATCAGCCTTTCCACATTAGATTGGGTTCAAAGTATAATTCTCTGTATAAAGTCGTGGCACATCAGGCCTGCCACCATCTAACTTGCATCTGACTTACACGAACCCCCTTCTTACTTGCCAGCTGGCTTGGTACCAGACCTGAGCTGAACTGAAGCTCCCTTCCAAGTTGTCTTCCCTATCTAGCCTGAATCAACAAGAGCGATAGCGTCTGCAATTAGACCAAGTAAACAAAGTTGGCAGTGGGCAATCTAGAGTTGTTCATAAACAAAGTTGAGTAAAACTCAACAGAAGACCATATGTCTTGGTTGTTGATGGACTAATGATTAGCTAGAAGGCAGATTGGAGCTGTGTTCAGTCACCTAAACGACAAGGCTCATTAATAGATGCAGATTGGTGTTGCTATAGATTGGGAGCCAAAGGACCAGGTAGATGTATTTTGTTGTGGTGTTTGGATTGGTAGTGTCAACAATTTTAAGACCCTAACTTAGATTCCAGTACCATGGAAATAAAACAAAACATCGAAAATCCTAGCGTTGTCTTCTAGCACAATGGTTGATTGGTTGGAGGCTCAGTGTGCTTGCTTGCTTGCTTGACCTTACCATCCTCCTCTTTATGACATGTTGTGTGGTGGTGTGCGAGTGATGTGGAACAACTTAGCATATAAATTTAAACATATCATTTTATACATATGTCAAGCCACTATTTAAGTTGTGCTACCCGAGAACCATGCTAGAAGGAGACAGCGTCGGGCAAACAAATAATAATAACAATATTTTGTTGGAAAACAACATGAATCACCCATTTTCTATGCTGCATCTACATTTCCAAAGATATCTTGTCCACTCAACCCTCCCAGACCCTACAATTGTAGTCATTCACTGCACCAAGTAATCATATATATGAGATCACGAATAAACCATGGGAGCTTAAAGCATAAATATATAGAGCGATGAATTAACCATACACATACCTAACCTTGCTTGGCTAATATTATAACAACGACAATCATGAACAACAATTCCTGAACATGTGAACCCCAATGTAACATTTCAATTTCTTTCATATACAAGTTCTAGGAAAAATCTTGAATCTCACACCCATGAACAAGATCATACTACCTCAAAACCATGACAAAATGATAAATCATTGTGCAACTAACAAATATTTTAGTGTATTAAAGGACAATAGTATTGGGTAGGAGAAAAGTATGCCACACCCATCCTCTGTGCCATGTTTGTAGAATGTCTAATGCATCTTCACCACTTCACCTTTGTAGACCATACAATTGTAGTCGTTCACTACATAAAAAAGACAATATAGTTGACTATGAGGGCATAGATAAAACACATAATAATTTGAATAACAAAAAAATGGAGACACAAAAATTAGCGAAAAAATCTTTTAAGTGAAGTGCATTGAATGTAGATATGTTGACTTACCATCATTTATGAGAAATATCCTCAATCTTCTATGTCTGCTTCCTTCATTTCCATTTTCACACCCACCAAAGGAAACCAAGACCAAACTACAAGAAACGTTAAAGAAACAAAAAAAAAAACAAAACTAACGAAAAGTACAACACACCAAACAAGAGAAAGCAAGACCAAATTACAAAAAATAAGAAAAAAGAGGTAAAACAAAGTAAAATGAGTACAACTCAGCATGGCCATGCTCAAACTCAACAAAACAAAACATGCAGACAAGAACAAAGAAAAAATTGCAAACATCCCCTCTGCACATCATCTCTCCTACAATGCTTTGTCCTACGCTGAAAGGGACAAAAAGTGGGTTGAATAAGGTTAATATACACACAATTAGTAATGTTAAACATATTTCAAAACCAGTAATTATTCATAATGGGAAACACACCCCCCTGGAGTTTGTTTTACAAAAATGGACACTCTTTTATATTCCTCTTGCTCGAGCCAGTCAAAACCAACCATCTACAAAAGATACACAATAAGATATTAGAATCGTTATATAACTTAAACTAAAAGTTATGCATTAATTAATCGTAATAAGAAAAACACCTTTCTTTAAAATTGTTATATCAAAGGGAAGAGTCCATTTTGTATTTCACGTATTCATGCTCATTGGAACATGCCATCTACAATAGATACACAATAAAATATTAGATTTCTAACAAAAGTCAAACTAGAGAGTTTGAACGCACAAACTTCAACAATAACCGACCATGTAGACAACAACAGACAAAAAATTGCAAACTTCCCGTTTGCACATTATCTCTATTGTAGTGTCCTCTCCTTCGCTGAAAGGAAAAAATGTGGTGTCAATAAGGTTAAAATAAAGACACAGATAGTAATGGAAAGCATAATTCAAAACAAATAATTCAAAGCAAATAATTATTCAAAATACCAAACATACCTCATCTAGAATTTGCTATATAAAGATGGACATTACGTTTTCTATTCCACTTACTCATGCTCGCTAGAACAATCCATCTACAATAGATACATAATAAGATATTAGAATCATTATACAAGTTAGCAGACATGAATGCAACAATCAATTCTAATGTGACACATACTTGACTTTGAGCTTTTTTATATAAAGGGGAGTAATCCATTTTGTATTTTGTGTATTTCTACTCACTGGAATCAACCATCTGCAGTAGATAGGAAATAAAATATTAGAATTCTAATCAAAGTTAAAATAGAGAGCTGAAGGCATGAACTTGTGAACCAAATTAATTCCCCTCCATTTATATTCCATGCTATATCTCAAAGTACATAATCTTTCTAACCTAGACGTAATTCTAGAAAGAATAATGTAATCAATGTTACAGTAACATAAATAATCCTTTTTGTAGAAGGGATCCAAGCATATTTAAACACATTGAACATGTTTAGATTGGTAAGTTGGGAGGTACTCCAAACCCTAGGCAACAGGGTTGTGGACGAATTGAGTTCACAAAGTCACTTGTGGGCTAAGAACCCAAGTGTGTGGGCTTTGCACCCAAGCTTGTGTGTATGAAATCGTGTATGGATTTGGACACTTGGCCCTTTGAGATTGTAGGGCACCCTTAAAGGAACAAGGGGATGTAGCACCAAGAGAGGCCTTGTGGATTGAGAGAAAATAATTTTTAGTTGATTATGAGGGTGAACTTGTCCTAAGTTTCAAGTCAGCCTTGAATTGAGGAGAAAATTTGAGAAGGTTAGACGTCACCCTAAGGAATAATATAAATAGAAGTCAGGAGGAGCCTCATTCCTCACCTAATCAAGTCACTTGTTCCTCATCTGAACATTGAAATGGGAGGACGAGTCTGCAACCAAGAAGGAGAAAGGATCAAGTCTAGTTCGGGTTGGTTTTGGGATTGTTTTAGGTTCTGGTTATGCAGGTAAAGGAAGCAAGTAGAAGGAGACTAGGCACAAACTTTTTGAGGACAAAATCTGAGCATCAAAACAGAAGCAAGCTCCCTCAAAAATGTCGATATTTCTGAAGTATTGCAAGTGGAAGAAACTATGATTATTGGAGGTTCGAGTACCTACATGGCAGCCAAGGATAGGTTGCATTCATCTACAGTGGGAGCGAAGAAATCAAAGGTTCTAGGAGTGGTTTGTAGGTAGGTTGGATCTGCTTCAGGTTGCCCTAGTTAGGGTTGAGTTCTTTAGAAAAGGTCTCACACAGATCCAAGGGTTTTGGATAGCAGAAGTGGAGGTCTACAAGAAGTAAAAGTGTAGGATTAGTGTCCTAGTTTAGGACAGCATTTGAAGTAGCCAAAAGAACAGTTTTGGGAGGGTTGTAGTGGCTTGCTCCACGCCCTAAGTAAGGTCACTTGAGAGGGAACTTGAGGTTTGTTAGAAAGGCAAAAGAAGGGATGCTTAGGGAAAGAAGGAGGCCAAGGGAGCAATTTGACTAGCCCAAGCTTGTTGTTGAAGGACTCTCAATAGTGGTAGTTGGCAGCCCTCAATGCCATAAGTTTGCCACATTGAAGTAGCACAAGTAGGAAACAGAGGAAAGAAGTCAGTAAGATTTATGTTCGTGAAGGACTAAGGAGCAACTAGTGAGCAAGAAGTCCTAATGGAGCTGATGAGCAACAATGGGCAATCTGGAGTTGTTCACAAACTGAGTTGTGAACAACTCAACAGAAGACCCTATGTGTTGGTTATTGATGGACTAAAGATTAGCTAGAGGTCAGATTGGAACTGTGTTCAATCACTTAAAGGAGCAGTATCATTGATAGAGGCAAATTGGTGTTGCAAATCAAGAGCCAAAGGATCTGGAAGAATTGGCACCACAAAGTCAATTGTGGACTAAGAACCCAAGGGTGTGGGCTTTGCACCCAATCTTGTGGGTCTGAAACCTTGTATGGATTTGGACACTTGTAACTTAGAGATTGTAAGGCACCCTTAAAGGAACAAGGGGCTGCTTGTAGCACCAAGAGAGGCCTTGTGGATGGAGAGAAAAGAATTTTTATGAGATTATGTGGGTGAATTTGTCTTAAGTTTCAAGTTGGCCTTGACTTGAGGAGTCCATTTGAGAATGTTAGATGTCATGGTGTCACCCTAAGGAATGATATAAATAGGACTGAGGAGGAGCCTCATTCCTCACCCAAACAAGTCACTTATTTCTCATGTGAAGATTGAAATAGGAGACAGAGTCTACAACCAAGAAGGAAAGGATAAAGTCAGTTTAGTGTTGGTTTTGGGATTGTTTTTGGGTGTGGTTATGCAGCTAAAGATAGTGAGTAGAAGGAGACTACGCCGCGACATTTTTGGATGAAATATGATCATGAAAACAAAAGAAATCGCTCTCTTGCAGGCCGATATTTCTGAGGTCTTACAGGTAAAACAAATTATGATTATTGGAGGAACAAGAAATCAAAGGCTGTTGGAGTGGTTTGCAAGTGGGTTGGATCTACTTCTAGTTGCCCTAGTTAGGGATGAGTTATTCAGAAAAAGTATCACTCAAATCCAAGGGACTTGGAGAGGAGAAGTGGATATCTACAAGGAGGAATAGTGCAGGATTGGTGTCCTAGATTAGGACAATATTTGCAGTAGCCAAAAGAACAATTTTTGGAGGGCTATATTGGCTTGCTCCAAGCCCTAAGTACAATCAGTTGAGAAGGAATTTGAAGATTGTTAGATGTGCATAAGAAGGGATGATGAGGACTGATCTTTGAATGACAAAAGGAGGTCAAGGGAGCAGTTTGACTAGCCAAAGTTTGTTGTTGAAGGAGGACTTTTGACAGTGATAGTGGCAGCCATACATTCCCTAGCTTTGCCTCATTGAAGTAGCACAAGTAGGCAATAGAGAGAACAAGTTCCTAACATATGTGTTCTTCTAGGATAAAGGAGAAACTAGTGGAAAAGAAGCCCCAAAGGAGGTGACAAACAGCAATGGGAATTCCAGAGTTTTTCATAAAAAAAGTTGGGTAAAACTCAACAAAAGACCATATGTCCTGGAGGTTGATGGACTAATGATCAGCTAGAGGGCAGATTCGAGCCATGTTCAGTGACCTCAACAAGAAGGCTCATTGATAGGGGCAGAATGGTGTTGTTGTAGATCAGGAGCCAAAGGATCAGGTAGATGTATTTTGTAGTGGTGTTTGGATTGGTCGTGTTGATGATTCTAAGACCCTAACCTAGATTCCAGTACCATGGAAATAAAACAAAACACCCAAAATCCTAGAGTTGTCTTCTAGCACAATGGTTGATTGGTCGAAGGCTCAATATGCTTGCTTAACCTTACCATCCTCCTATTTAGGATACGTTTTGTAGTGGTGTGCGTGTGATGTGGAACAACTTAGCATATAAATTTAAACATATCACTTTATGCATATGTCAAGCCACTATTTAAGTGGTGCTACCCGAGAACCATGCTAGAAGGAGACAACGTCGGGCAAAAAAATAATAATAACAATATTTTGTTGGAAAACAACATGACTCACCCATCTTCTGCGCTACATCTACATTTGCAAAGATATCTTGTCCACTCAACCTTCCCAGACACTACAATTGTAGTCATTCACTGCACCAAGTAATCTTATATATGAGATCATGAATAAACCATGGGAGTTTAAAGCATAAATATATAGAGCGATGAATTAACCATACACATACCTACCCTTGCTTCGCTAATATTATAACAATGACAATCATGAACAACAATCCCTGAACATGTGAACCCCAATGTAACATTTCAATTTTTTTCATATACAAGTTCTAGGAAAAATCTTGAATCTCACACCCATGAACAAAATCATTCTACCTCAAAACCATGACAAAATGATAAATCATTCTGCAACTAACAAATATTTTAGTGTATTAAAGGAAAATAGTATTGTGTAGGAGAAAAGTATGCCACACCCATCCTCTATGCCATGTTTGTAGAATGTCTAATGCATCTTCACCACTTCACCTTTGTATACCATACAATTGTAGTCATTCACTACATAAAAAAGATCAATATAGTTGACTATGAGGGCATAGATAAAACACATAACAATTTGAATAACAAAAGAATGGAGGCACAAAAATTGGCGAAAAATTCTTTTAAATGAAGTGCATTGCATGTAGATATGTTGACTCACCATCATTTATGAGAAATAACCTCAATTTTCTCTGTCTGCTTCCTTCATTTCCATTTTCACACCCAACAAAGGAAAACAATACCAAACTACAAGAAACGTTAAATAAACAAAAAGCAAAACTAAGGAAGAGTACAACACACCAAACAAGAGAAAGCAAGATCAAACTACAAAAAATAAGAAAAAAGACGTAAAACAAAGTAAAAGGAGTACAACTAAGCATGGCCATGCTCAAACTCAACAAAACAAAACATGAAGACAAGAACAAAGAAAAAATTGCAAACATCTCCTCCGCACATCATCTCTCCCGCAATGGTTTGTCCTCCGCTGAAAGGGACAAAAAGTGGGTTGAATAAGGTTAAAATACACACACAATTAGTAATGTTACACATTTTTCAAAACCAGTAATTATTCATAACAGGAAACACACCTCCGCTAGAGTTTGTTTTATAACAATGGACACTCTTTTGTATTCCTCTTGCTCGTGCTAGTCAGAACCAACCATCTACCAAAGACACACAATAAGATATTAGAATCATCATATAACTTGAATTAAAGAGTATTCATTAATTATTCATAATAAGAAACACACCTTTCTTTAAAATTGTTATATAAAAGGGAACAGTCTATTTTGTATTTCACGTATTCATGCTCATTGGAACATGCCATCTACAATAGATACAGAATAAAATATTAGATTTCTAACAAAGGTCAAACTAGAGAGTTTGAACGCACAAACTTCAACAAAAAACTGATCAGTTGACAACAAATGACAAAAAAATGCTAACTTCCCCTTTGCATATTATCTCTATTGTAGCGTCCTCTCCTTTGTTGAATGGAAATAAAGTGGTGTGAGTAAGGTTAAAATAAAGGCACGGAGAGTAATAGAAAGCATAATTAAAAACAAATAATTATTCATAATACCAAACATACCTCATCTAGAATTTGTTATATAAAGATGGACATTCCATTTTCTATTCCACTTATTCATGCTCGCCAGAACAATCCATTTACAATAGATACATAATAAGATACTAGAATCATTATACAAGTTAAACTGGAGACTTGAATGCAACAATCAATTATAATATGAAACATACCTGACTTTGAGCTTTTTTATATGAAGGGGGATAATCAATTTTGTATTTTGTGTAGTTCTGCTCGCTAGAATCAACCATCTGCAGTAGATAGAAAATAAAATATTAGAATTCTAATAAAGGTTAAAATAGAGAGGTGAAGGCATGAACTTGTGAACCAACTTAATTGTACTCCATTTATATTCCATGCTATATCTCAAAGTACATAATTTTTCTAAACTAGATGTAATTCTAGTAAGAATAATGGAATCAATGTTATCGTAAGATAAATAATCCTTTTTGTAGGATGGATCCAAGCATATTTAAACACATTGAACATGTTTAGATTGGTAACTTGGGAGGTACTCCAAACCCTAGGCTACAAGGTTGTGGAGGAATTGAGCCCACAAAGTCATTTGTGGGCTATGAACCCAAGTGTGTGGGCTTTGCACCCAAGCTTGTGTGTATGAAATCATGTATGGATTTGGACACTTAGCACTTTGAGATTGTAGCGCACCTTTAAAGGAACAAGGGGGCACTTGTAGAACCAAGAGAGGCTTTGTGGATTGAGAGAAAATAATTTTTGTTTGATTATGTGTGTGAACTTGTCCTAAGTTTCAAGTCGGCCTTGAATTGAGGAGACAATTTGAGAAGGTTAGACGTCACCCTAAGGAATAATATAAATAGGAGTCAGGAAGAGCCTCATTCCTCACCTAGTCAAGTCACTTGTTCCTCATCTAAAGACTAAAATAGGAGGATGAGTCTGCAACCAAGAAGGAGAAACGATCAAGTATAGTTAGGGTTGGTTTTAGGTTGTGGTTATGTAGGTAAAGGAAGCAAGTAGAAGGAGACTAGGCACAGACTTTTTGAGGACAAAATCTGAGCATCAAAACAGAAGCAAGCTCCCTCTAAAATGCCGAGATTTCTAAAGTGTTGCAAGTGGAAGAAACTATGATTATTGGATGTTCGAGTAGCCTACCTGGCAGCCAAGGATAGGTTGCATTCATCTACAGTAGGAGTGAACAGATCAAAGGTTGTAGGAGTGGTTTGTAGGTAGGTTGGATCTGCCTTAGGTTGCCCTAGGTAGGGCTGAGTTCTTCAGAAAAAGTCTCACTTAGATCCAAGGGTTTTGGATAGTAGAAGCAGAGGTCTACAGGGAGTAAAAGTGTAGGATTGGTGTCCTAGTTTAGGACAGCATTTGAAGCAGCCAAAAGAACAGTTTTGGGAGAGTTGTAGTGGCTTGCTCCACACCCTAAAATTCACTTGAGAGGGAACTCGAGGTCTGTTAGAAGGGCAAAAGAAGGGATGCTCAGGGAAAGAAGGAGGCCAAGGGAGCAATTTGACTAGCCCAAGCTTGTTTTTGAAGGACTTTTGATAGTGGTAGTTGGCAGCCCTCCATGCCATAAGTTTGCCTCATTGAAGCAGCACAAGTAGGCAACAGAAGAAAGAAGTCAGTAAGATTTATGTTATTGAAGGACCAAGGAGCAACTAGTTTGCAAGAAGTCCTAATGGAGCTCATGAGCAACAGTGGGGATTCTGGAATTGTTTACAAACTGAGTTGAGAACAACTCAACATAAGACCCTATGTCTCGGTTAATGATGGACTAATGATTAGCTAGAGTTCATATTGGAATTGTGTTTAGTCACTTAAAGGAGCAGTATCATTGATAGAGGCAGATTGGTGTTGCAAATCAAGAGCTAAAGCACTGGGAAAATGTGTTCACAATACAACTAGTGGAGCCATGAAGTGCACTAGATCAACTAGTAAATCAATGTATCTTGCTGAGGGTATAGATTGGTCGTCAAAGTTGTTGATGATTATGGAGACTTCCCTGTGCTGCAAGTACCTCACTCGCTAAGAGAGAGTGTTGATATTGGTAGCTTTGGAGGTACTCAAAACCCTACACTATAGGGTTGTGGAAGAATTGGCACCACAAATTCAACTGTGGGCTTTGCACCCAAGCTTGTGGGTGTGAAATCGTGTATGGATTTGGACACTTGTAACTTGGAGATGGTAAGGCACCTTTAAAGGAACAAGGGGTTGCTTGTAGCACCAAGAGAGGCCTTGTGCGTTGAGAGAAAAGGATTTTTATGAGATTATGTGGGTGAATTTGTCTTAAGTTTCACCCACTTGAGGAGACCATTTGAGAATGTTAGATGTCACGGTGTCGCCTTTAGGAATGATATAAACAGGACTTGAGGAGACCATTTGAGAATGTTAGATGTCACAGTGTCACCCTAAGGAATGATATAAACAGGACTGAGGAGGAGCCTCATTCCTCACCCAATCAAGTCGCTTATTTTTCCTGTGAAGATTGAAATAGGAGATTGAATCTACAACCAAGAAGGAAAGGATAAAGTCTGGTTAAGGTTGGTTTTGGGGTTGTTTTGGGGTGTGTTTACGCAAGTAAAGGTAGTGAGTAGAAGGAGACTAAGCCGCAACTTTTTGGGATGAAATATGAGCATGAAAACAGAAGCAATCGCTCTCTTACAAGCCAAGATTTCTGAGGTATTATAGGTGAAAGAAATTATGATTATTGAAGGAACAAGAAATCAAAGGCTATTGGAGTGGTTTGCAGGTGGGTTGGATCTACTTCTCGTTGCCCTAGTTAGGGATGAACTCATTTAGAAAAAATTATCACTCAAATCCAAGGGATTTGGAGAGGAGAAATGGATGTCTACAAGGAGGAAAAAGTGCAGGATTGGTGTCCTAGTTTAGGACAATATTTGGAGTAGCCAAAAGAACAGTTTTGGGAGGGCTATATTGGCTTGCTCCAAGCCCTAAGTACAATCAGTTGAGAAGGAATTTGAAGATTGTTAGAAGTGCATAAGAAGGGATGATGAGGACTGTACTTTGAAGGATAAAAGAAGGAAGTCAAGGGAGAAATTCTACTAGCCAAAGTTTGTTGTTGAAGGAGGACTTTTGACAGCGATAGGTGGCAGCCATACATTCCCTAGGTTTGCCTCATTGGAGTAGCACAAGTAAGCAATAGAGGGAAGAAGTCCCTAACAAATGTGTTCTTCAAGGACTAAGGAGAAAATACTGGGAAACAAGCCCCAAAAAAGGTGAGGAGCAGCAGTAGGCAATCTAGAGTTGTTCATAAACAAAGTTGTGTAAAACTCAACAGAAGACCATATGTCTTGTTTGTTGATGGACTAATGATCAGCTAGAGGGCAGATTGGAGCCGTGTTCGGTGACCTAAACAAGAAGGCTCATTGATAGAGGCAGATTGGTGATGCTCTAGATCGGGAGCCAAAGGACCAGTAGATGTATTTTGTTGTGGTATTTGGATTGGTAGTGTCAACGATTCTAAGACCCTAACCTAGATTCCAATATCGTGGAAATAAAACAAAACACCCAAAATCCTAGAGTTATCTTCTAGCACAATGGTTGATTGGTCGAATGATCAGTGTGCTTGCTTGCCTGCTTGACCTTACCATCCTCCTCTTTAGGATACGTTGTGTGGTGGTGTCCGTGTGATGTGGAACAACTTAGCATATAAATTTAAACATATCATTTTATGCATATGTCAAACCCCTATTTAAGTGGTGCTACCCAAGAACCATGTTAGAAGGAGACAACGTCAGGCAAACAAATAACAATAACAATATTTTCTTGGAAAACAACATGACTCACCCATCTTCTACGCTGCATCTACATTTCCAAAGATATCTTGTCCAATCGACCCTCCCAGAGACAACAACTGTAGTCATTCGTTGCACCAAGTAATCTTATATATGAGATCACAAATAAACCATGAGAGCTTAAAACATAAATATATAGAGCGATGAATTAACTATACACATACCTACCCTTGCTTGGCTAATATTATAACAATGACAATCATGAACAACAATCCCTGAACATGTGAACCCCAATGTAACGTTTCAATTTTTTCATATACAAGTTCTAGGAAAAATCTTGAATCTCACACCCATGAACAAGATCATATTACCTCAAAACCATGACAAAATGATAAATCATTGTGCGACTAACAAACATTTTAGTGTATTAAAGGACAATAGTATTGTGTAGGAGAAAAGTATGCTACATCCATCCTCTGTGCCATGTTTGTAGAATGTCTAATACATATTCACCACTTCACCTTTGTAGTCCATAAAATTGTAGTCGTTCACTACATAAAAAAGATCAATATAGTTGACTATGAGCGCATAGATAAAACATATAATAATTTGAATAACAAAAGAATGGAGGCACAAAAATTAGCAAAAATTTCTTTTAAGTGAAGTGCATTGCATGTAGATATGTTGACTTTCTATCATTTATGAGAAATAGCCTCAATTTTCATTGTCTGTTTCCTTCATTTCCATTTTCACACCCAACAAAAGAAACCAAGACCAAACTACAAGAAACATTAAAGAAACAAAAAAAACAAAACTAAGGAAGAGTACAACTCACCAAACAAGAGAAAGCAAGACCAAACTACAAAAAATAAGAAAAAAAGACGTAAAACAAAGTAAAAGGAGTACAACTCAGCATGACCATGCTCAAACTCAAAAAAACAAAACATGCAGACAATAACAAAGAAAAAATTGCAAACATCCCCTCTGCACATCATATCTCCTGCAATGTTTTGTCCTCTGCTAAAAGGGATAAAAAGTGGGTTGAATAAGGTTAAAATACATATGCAATTAGTAATGTTAAACATATTTCAAAACCAATAATTATTCATAGTAGGCAACACACCTCCCCTGGAGTTTGCATCATAAAGATGGACACTCTTTTGTATTCCTCTTTCTCGTGCCAGTGAGAACCAACCATCTACAAAAGATACACAATAAGATATTAGAATCGTTATATAACTTAAACTAAAGAGTATGCATTAATTAATCATAATAAGAAACACACATTTCTTTAAAATTGTTATATAAAAGGGAAGATTCCATTTTGTATTTCACGTATTCACATTGGAACATGCCATCTACAATAGATACACAATAAAATATTAGATTTCTAACAAAATTCAAACTAGACAGTTTGAACGCACGAACGTCAACAATAACCAATCATGTAGACAACAACAGACAAAAAATTGCAAACTTCCCCTTTGCACATTATATCTATTGTAGTGTTCTCTCCTCCGCTAAAAGGAAAAAATATGTTGTGAATAAGGTTAAAAATAAAGACACAGATAGTAATGGAAAGCATAATTCAAAACAAATAATTATTCATAATACCAAACATACCTCATCTAGAATTTGTTATATAAAGATGGACATTCCATTTTCTATTCCACTTACTCATGCTCGCCAAAACAATCCATCTACAATAGATACATAATAAGGTATTAGAATCATTATACAAGTTAAACTGGAGACGTGAATGCAACAATCAATCACAATGTGAAACATACCTGACTTTGAGCTTTTTTATATAAAGGGGGATAATCCATTTTGTATTTTGTGTATTTCTGCTCACTAGAATCAACCATCTGCAGTAGATAGAAAATAAAATATTAGAATTCTAATAAAAGTTAAAATAGAGAGGTGAAGGCATGAACTTGTGAACCAACTTAATTCTAGTCCATTTATATTCCATGTTGTATCTCAAAGTACATAATTTTTCTAAACTAGACGTAATTCCAATAAGAATAATGCAATCAATGTTATCGTATGATAAATGATCCTTTTTGTAGGAGGGATCCAAGCATATTTAAACACATTGAAAATTTTTAGATTGGTAACTTCGGAGGTACTCCAAACCCTAGGCTACAGGGTTGTGGAGGAATTTGGCCCACAAAGTCACTGGTGGGCTAAGAACCCAAATGTGTGGGCTTTGCACCCAAGCTTGTGTGTATGAAATCGTGTATGGATTTGGACACTTTTGTAGTTTGAGATTGTAGGGAACCCTTAAAGGAACTGGGGGATGCTTGTAGCACCTAGAGAGGCCTTGTGATTTAGAGAAAAAAAAATATTTGATTATGTGGGTGAACTTGTCCTAAGTTTCAAGTCGGCCTTGAATTAAGGAGACAATTTGAGAAGGTTAGACATCACCCTAAGGAATGATATAAATAGGAGTGAGGAGGAGCCTCATTCCTCACCTAATCAAGTCACTTATTCCTCATCTGACGACTGAAATAGGATGATGAGTTTGCAACCAAGAAGGAGAAACAATCAAGTCTAGTTAGAGTTGGTTTTGGGATTGTTTTGGATTGTGGTTATGCAGGTAAAGTCAGCAAGTAGAACGAGTCTAGGCACAGACTTTTTGAGGATAAAATATGAGCATCAAAGACAGAAGCAAGCTCCCTCTAAAATGCCAAGATTTCTGAAGCATTGCAGTTAGAAGAAACTATGATTATTGGAGGTTTGAGTAGCCTACTTGGCAGCCAAGGATAGGTTTCATTCATCTACAGAAGGAGCGAAGAAATCAAAGGTTTTAGGAGAGGTTTGTAGGTAGGTTGGATCTGTTTCAGGTTACCCTTGTTAGGGCTAAGTTCTTCAGAAAAAATCTCACTTAGATCCAAGGGTTTTAAATAGCAGAAGTGGAGGTTTACAACGAGTAAAAGTATAGGATTGGTGTCCTAGTTTAGGACAGTATTTGAAGCAGACAAAAGAATAGTTTTGGGAGGGTTGCAGTGGCTTTCCCTAAGTAAAGTCACTTGAGAAGGAAATCGAGGACTATTAGAAGGGAAAAAGAAGGGATGCTCAGGGAAAGGAGGCCAAGGGAGCAATTTGACTAGCCCAAGCTTGTTGTTGAAGGAATTTTGATAGTGATAGTTGGCAACCCTCTATGCCATAAGTTTGCAAGCAAGCAACAGAGAAAAGAAGTCAATAAGATTTATGTTCTTGAAGGACTAAGCAACAACTAGTGAGCAAGAAGCCCTAATGGAGCTAATGAGCAACAATGGGGAGTCTGGAGTTGTTCACAAACTGAGTTGTGAACAACTCAACAAAAGACCCTATGTCTTGGTTATTGATGGACTAATGATTTTGAAGGTCAGGTTGGAACTGTGTTCAGTCACTTAAAGGAGCAGTATCATTGATAGAGGCAGATTGGTGTTGTTGCAAATCAAGAGCCAAAGGACCAGCAAAATGTGTTCAGGATACAACTAGTGGAGCCATGAAGTGAACTAGATCAACTAGTAAATCAATGCATCATGCTCAGGGTAGATTCGTCGTCAAAGTTGTTGATGATTATGGAGACTTCCCAGTGTTGGAAGTACCTCACTCGCTAAGAGAGAGTGTTGATATTGGTAGCTTTGGAAGTACTCAAAACCCTACGCTATAGGGTTGTGGAAGAATTGGCACCACAAAGTCAATTGTGGGCTAAGAACCCAAGGGTGTGGGCTTTGCACCCACACTGGTGGGTGTGAAACCGTGTATGGATTTGGACACTTATAACTTAGAGATTGTAAGGCACCCTTAAACGAACAAGGGGCCACTTGTAGCACCAAGAGAGGCCTTGTGCGTTGAGTGAAATGATTTTTATGAGATTATGTGGGTGAATTTTCCTTAAGTTTCAAGTTGCTTAGACTTAAGCAGACCATTTGAGAATGTTAGATGTCACCCTAAGGAATGGTATAAATAGAACTGAGGAGAAGCCTCATTCCTCACCCAATAAAGTCACTTATTTCTCATGTGAAGATTGAAATAGGAGACAGAGTCTACAACCAAGAAGGAAAGGATAAATTCTGGTTATGCAGGTAAAGGTAGCGAGTAGCAGTGGATTACGCCGCAAATTTTTGGATGAAATATGAGCATGAAAACACAAGAAATCACTCTCTTGCAAGCCGAGATTTCTGAGGTATTGCAGGTGAAAGAAATTGTGATAATTGGAGGAACAAGAAATGAAAGGTTGTTGCAGTGGTTTGCAGGTGGATTGGATCTACTTTTGGTTTCCCTAGTTAGGGATGAGTTATTCAGAAAAAGCATCACTCAAATCCAATGGATTTGGAGAGGAGAAGTGCATGTCTACAAGGAGGAAAAGTGCAGGATTGGTGTCCTAGTTTAGGACAATTATTGGAGAATGAATTTCAAGATTGTTAGAAGCGCATAAGAAGGGATGATGAGGACTAATCTTTGAAGGACAAAAGAAGGAGGTCAAGGGAGTAGTTTGACTGGCCAAAGTTTGTTGTTGAAGGAGGACTTTTGACAGTGATAGGTGGCAGCCATATATTCCCTAGCTTTGCCTCATTGAGGTAGCACAAGTAGGCAATAGAGGGAAGAATTCCCTAACAGTGGTTTTCTTCAATGACTAAGGAGAAACTAGTGGCAAAGAAGCGCCAAAGGAGGTGAGGAGCATCAGTGGGAAATTTAGAGTTGTTCATAAACAAAGTTGTGTAAGACTCAACAGAAGACCATATGTCTTGGTTGTTGATGGACTAATGATCAGCTAGAGGGAAGATTGGAGCCGTGTTCAGTGACCTAACCAAGAAGGCTCATTGATACAGGCAGATTGGTGTTGTTGTAGATCGGGAGCCAAAGGACCAGGTAAATGCATTTTGTTGCGGTGTTTGGATATGTAGTGTCAACAATTCTAGGACCCTAACCTAGATTCCAGTCCTTTGGAAATAAAACAAAACACCCAAAACCCTAGAGTTGTCTTCTAGCACAATGGTTGATTGTTCGAAGGCTCAGTATGCTTGCTTGCTTGCTTGAACTTACCATTCTCCTCTTTAGGACACGTTGTGTGGTGGTGTGCATGTGATGTGGAACAACTTAGCATATAAATTTAAACATATCATTTTATTCATATGTCAAGCCACTATTTAAGTGGTGCTACCTGAGAACCATGCTAGAAGGAGACAACATTGGGCAAAAAAATAATAATAACAATATTTTGTTGGAAAACAACATGACTCACCCATGTTCTGTGCTGCATCTACATTTCCAAAGATATCTTGTCCACTCAACCCTTCCAGACACTACAATTGTAGTCATTCGCTGCACCAAGTAATCTTATATATGAGGTCACGAATAAACCATGGGAGCTTAAAGCATAAACATATATAGCAATGAATTAACCATACACATACCTACCCTTGCTTGGCTACTATTATAACAATGACAATCATGAACAACAATCCTGAACATGTGAACCCCAATGTAACATTTCAATTTCTTTTATACACAAGTTCTAGGAAAAATCTTGAATCTCACACCCATGAATAAGATCATACTACCTCAAAACCATGACAAAATGATAAATCATTGTGCAACTAACAAATATTTTAGTGTATTAAAGGACAATAGTATTGTGTAGGACAAAAGTATGCCACACCCATCCTCTGTGCCATGTTTGTAGAATGTCTAATGCATCTTCACCACTTCACCTTTGTAGACCATACAATTGTAGTCGTTCACTACATGAAAAAGATCAATATAGTCGACTATGAGGGCATAGATAAAATATATAATAATTTGAATAACAAAAGAATGGAGCCACAAAAATTAGCGAAACATTCTTTTAAGTGAACTTCACTGCATGTAGATATGTTGGCTCACCATCATTTATGAGAAATAACTTCAATTTTCTCTGTCTGCTTCCTTCATTTCCATTTTCACACACAATAAAGGAAACCAAGACCGAACTACAAGAAACGTTAAGGAAACAAAACAAAAAAACAAAACTAAGGAAGAGTACAACACACCAAACAAGAGAAAGCAAGACCAAACTACAAAAAATAAGAAAAAGGACGTAAAACAAAGTAAAAGGAGTAAAACTCAACATGGCCATGCTCAAACTCAACAAAACAAAACATGCAGACAAGAACAAAGAAAAAATTGCAAACATCCCCTCTACACATCACCTCTCCCGCAATGGTTTGTCCTCCGCTGTAAGAGACAAAAAGTGGGTTGAATAAGGTTAAAATACACACACAATTAGTAATGTTAAACATATTTCAAAACTAGTAATTATTCATAATAGGAAACACACCTCCCCTGCAGTTTGTTTTATAACAATGGACACTCTCTTGTATTCCTCTTGCTCGTGCCAGCAAGAACCAACCATCTACAAAAGATACACAATAAGATATTAGAATCGTTATATAACTTAAACTAAAGAGTATGCATTAATTAATCGTAATAAGAAACACACATTTCTTTAAAATTGTTATATAAAAGGGAAGAGTCCATTTTGTGTTTCACGTATTTATGCTAATTGGAACATGCCATCTAATATAGACAGACAATAAAATATTAGATTTCTAACAATACTCAAACTAGATTGTTTGAACGCACAAACCTCAACAATAATTGATCATTTGACAACAAATGACAAGAAATTGCAAACTTACCCTTTGCACATTATCTCTATTGTAGTGTCCTCTCCTCCACTAAAAGGAAAAAGAGTGGTGTGAATGAGGTTAGAATAAAGACACATATAGTAATGGAAAGCATAATTCAAAACAAATAATTATTCATAATTCCAAACATACCTCATCTAGAATTTTCTATATAAAGATGGACATTCCATTTTCTATTCCACTTACTCATGCTCGCCAGAACAATCCATCTACAATAGATACATAATAAGATACTAGAATCATTATAAAAGTTAAACTGGAGACTTGAATGCAACAATCAATCACAATGTGAAACATACCTGACTTTGAGCTTTTTTATATAAAGGGGGATGATCCATTTTGTATTTTGTGTATTTTTTCTCACTAGAATCAATCATCTGTAGTAGATAGAAAATAAAATATTAGAATTCTAATAAAAGTTAAAATAGAGAGGTGAAGGCATAAACTTGTGAACCTACTTAATTCCAGTCCATTTATATTCCATGTTGTACCTCAAAGTACATAATTTTTCTAAACCAGAAGTAATTCTAGTAAGAATAATGCAATCAATGTTATCGTAAGATAAATTATCCTTTTTGTAGGAGGGATCCAAGCATATTTAAACACATTGAACATGTTTATATTGGTAAGTTGGGAGGTACTCCAAACCCTAGGCTACAGGGTTGTGGAGGAATTGCGCCCAAAAAGTCACTTGTGGGCTAAGAACCCAAGCGTGTGGGCTTTGCACCCAAGCTTGTGTGTATGAAATTGTGTATGGATTTGGACACATGGCACTTTGAGATTGTAGGGCACCCTTAAAGGAACAAGGGGACGCTTGTAGCACCAAGAGAGGCCTTTTGGATTGAGAGAATAATTTTTATTTGATTATGTGGGTGAATTGGTCCTAAGTTTCAAGTCGGCCTTGAATTGAGGAGACAATTTGAGAAGGTTAGACATCACCCTAAGGAATGATATAAACAGGAGTGAGGAGGAGCCTCATTCCTCACCTAATCAAGTCACTTATTCTCATCTAAAGACTGAAATAGCATGACGAGTCTGTAACCAAGAAGGAGAAACGATCAAGTCTAGTTAGAGTTGGTTTTGGGATGGTTTTGGGATTGTTTTGGTTTGTGGTTATGCAGGTAAAGTCAGCGAGTAATAGGAGACTAGGAACAGACTTTTTGAGGACAAAATATGAGCATCAAAACAAAAGCAATATCCCTCTAAAATGTCGAGATTTCTAAAGTTTGCAGCTAGAAGAAACTAGATTATTGGAGGTTCGAGTAGCCTACATGGTAGCCAAGGATAGGTTGCATTCATCTACAGTAGGAGTGAAGAAATCAAAGGTTTTAGGAGTGGTTTGTAGGTAGGTTGGATCTTTTTCAGGTTTCCCTAGTTAGAGTTGAGTTCTTTAGAAAAAGTCTTACTTAGATCCACGGGTTTTGGATAGTAGAAGACAAGGTCTATAACGAGTAAAAGTGTAGGATTACTGTCCTAGTTTAGGACAATATTTGAAGCAACCAAAAGAACAGTTTTGGGAGGCTCACAGTGGCTTGCTCCACGCCCTAAGTAAAGTCCCTTGAGAAGGAACTTGAGGACTATTAGAAGGGCAAAAGAAGCGATGCTCAGGGAAAGAAGGAAGCCAAGGGAGAAATTTGACTAGCCCAATCTTCTTGTTGAAAGAATTTTGATAGTGATAGTTGGCAACCCTCTATGCCATAAGTTTTCCTGATTGAAGCAGCACAAGTAAAAAACAAAGGAAAGAAGTCAGTAAGATTTATGTTCTTCAAGGACTAAGGAGCAACTAGTGAGCAAGAATCCGTAATGGAGCTGATGAGAAATAGTGGGCAGTCTGGAGTTGTCCACAAACTGAGTTCTGAACAACTCAACAGAAGACCATTTGTCTTGGTTATTGATGCACTAATGATTAGCTAGAGGTCAGATTGGAACCATGTTCAGTCACTTAAAGGAGCAGTATCATTGATAGAGGCATATTAGTGTTGTTGCAAATCAGGAGCCAAAGGATTGGAAAAATGTGTTCAAGGTACAACTAGTGGAGCTGTGAAGTGCAATAGATCAACTAGTAAATCAATGTATCTTGCTCAGGGTACATTGGTTGTCAAAGTTGTTGATGATTATGGAGACTTCCCAGAGTTGGAAGTACCTCACTCGCTAAGAGAGAGTGGTTATATTGGTAGCTTTGGAGGTACTCAAAACCCTACGCTATAGGGTTGTGGAAGAATTGGCACCACAAAGTCAACTGTGGACTAAGAACCCAAGGGTGTGGACATTGCACCCAAGCTTGTGGATGTGAAACCGTGTATGGATTTGGACACTTGTAACTTGGAGATTGTAAGTCACCCTTAAAGGAACAAGGGGCTGCTTGTAGCACCAAGAGAGGCCTTGTGCGTTGAGAGAAAAAGATTTTTATGAGATTATCTGGGTGAATTTGTCTCAAGTTTCAAGTTGGCCTAGGCTTGAGAAGACCATTTGAGAATGTTAAATGTCACCCAAAGGAATGGTATAAATAGGATCTAGGAGAAGCCTCATTCCTCACCCAATAAAGTCACTTATTTCTCATGTGAAGATTGAAAGTAGCGAGTAGAAGGAGACTACGCTGCGACTTTTTGCGATGGAATATGAGCATGAAAACAGAAGAAAACGCTCTCTTACAAGTCGAGATTTCTGAGGTATTGCAGGTGCAAGAAATTGTGATTATTGGAGGAACAATAAATCAAGGGTTGTTGGAGTGGTTTGCAAGTGGGATGGATCTACTTCTGGTTTCCCTAGTTAGGGATGAGTTATTCAGAAAAAAGTATCACTCAAATCCAAGAGATTTGGAGAGGAGAAGTGCATATCTACAAGGAGGAAAAGTGCAGGATGGGTGTCCTAATTTAGGACAATATTTGGAGTAGCCAAAAGAACTGTTTTTGGAGGCCTATATTGCCTTGCTACAAGACCTAACTACAATTAGTTGAGAAGGAATTTGAAGATTGTTAGAAGCACATAAGAAGGGATGATTAGGACTGATCTTTGAAGGACAAAAGGAGGAGGTCAAGGGAGCAGTTTGACTAGCCAAAGTTTGTTTTCGAAGGAAGACTTTTGACAGTGATAGGTGGCAGCCATACATTCCCTAGCTTTGCCTCATTGAAGTAGCACAAGTAGGCAATAGAGGGAAGAAGACCCTAATAGTTGTGTTCTTCAAGGACTAAGGGGAAACTAGTACGAAAGAAGCCCCAAAGGAGGTGAGGAGCAACAATGGGCAATTTAGAGTTATTCATAAACAAAGTTGTGTAAGACTCAACAGAAGATGATATGTCTTGGATGTTGATGGACTAATGATCAGCTAGAGGGCAGAGTGGAGCCGTGTTCAGTGACCTAACCAAGAAGGCTCATTCATAGAGGCAGATTGGTCTTACTGTAGATCGGGAGCCAAAGGACTAGGTAGATGTATTTTTTTGTGGTGTTTGGATCAATAGTGCTTATGATTATAGGACCCTAACCTAGATTCTAGTACCTTGGAAATAAAACAAAACAACCAAAATCCTAGAGTTGTCTTCTAGGACACGTTTTGTGGTGGTGTGCATGTGATGTGGAACAACTTAGCATATAAATTTAAACATATCATTTTATGCATATATGTCAAGCCACTATTTAAGTGGTTCTACCCGAGAACCATGCTAGAAGGAGACAACGTCGGGCAAACAAATAATAATAACAATATTTTGTTGGAAAACAACATGACTCACCCATCTTTTTCACTGCATCTACATTTCCAAAGATATCTTGTCCACTCAACCCTCCCAGACACTACAATTGTAGTCATTCGCTGCACCAAGTAATCTTATTATGAGATCATGAATAAACCATGGGAGCCTAAAGCATAAATATATAAAGCGATGAATTAACCATACACATACCTACCCTTGCTTGGCTAGTATTATAACAATGACAATCATGAACAACAATCCCTGAACATACCTACCCTTGCTTGGCTAGTATTATAACCTGACTTTGAGCTTTTTTATATAAAGTTGGATAATCCATTTTAAATTTTGTGTATTCTACTCACTGGAATCAACTATCAGCAATAGACAGAAAATAAAATATTAGAATTCTAATAAAAGTTAAAATCGAGAGTTGAAGGCATGAACTTGTGAATCGAGAGTTGAAGGCATGAACTTGTGAACCAACTTAATTCCAGTCCATTTAGATTCCATGCTATATCTCAAAGTACATAATTTTTCTAAACTAGACGCAATTCTAGTAAGAATAATGCAATCAATGTTATCGTAAGATAAATAATCCTTTTTGTAGGAGGGATCCAAGCATATTTAAACACATTGAACATGTTTAGATTGGTAACTTGGCAAGTACTCCAAACCCTAGGCTATAGGGTTGTGGAGGAATTCGGCCCACAAAGTCACTTGTGGGCTAAGAACCCAAGCGTGTGGGCTTTGCACCCAAGCTTGTGTGTATGAAATCGTGTATGGATTTGGAAACTTGGCAATTTGAGATTGTAGGGCACCCTTAAGGAACAAGGGGACGCTTGTAGCACCAAGAGAGTCCTTGTGGATTGAGGAAAATAATTTTTATTTGATTATGTGGGTGAACTTGTCCTAAGTTTCAAGTCGGCCTTGAATTTAGGAGACAATTTGAGAAGGTTAGACGTCACCCTAAGGAATGATATAAATAGGAGTGAAGCAGGAACCTCATTCCTCACCTAATCAAGTCACTTATTCCTCATCTGAAGACTGAAATACGAGGACGAGTCTGCAACCAAGAAGGAGAAACCATCAAGTCTAGTTAGGGTTGATTTTGGGTTTGTGTTGTGTAAATCTCAACAGAAGATAATATGTCTTGGTTGTTGATGGACTAATGATCAGCTAGAGGGCAGATTGGAGCCATGTTCAGTGACCTAAAAAAGAAGGTTCAGTGATAGATGTAGATTGGTGTTGCTATAGATCGAGAGCCAAAGGACCAAGTAGATGTATTTTGTTCTGGTGTTTGGATAGGTAGTGTCAACGATTCTAAGACCCTAACCTAGATTCGAAGGCTCAGTATGCTTGCTTGCTTGCTTGACCTTACCATCCTCCACTTTAGGACACGTTGTGTGATGGTGTGTGTGTGATGTGGAACAGCTTAGCACATAAATTTAAACATATAATTTTATGCATACGTCAAGCCACTATTTAAGTGGTGCTACCTAAGAACCATGCTAGAAGGAGACAACATCGGGCAAACAAATAATAATAACAATATTTTGTTGGAAAACAACATGACTCACCCATCTTCTGTGTTGCATCTACATTTCCAAAGATATCTTGTCCACTCAACCCTCCCAAACACTACAATTGTAGTCATTCGCTGCACCAAGTAATCTTATATATGAGATCACGAATAAACCATGGGAGCTTAAAGCATAAATATAGAGCGGTGAATTAACCATACACATACCTACCCTTGCTTGGCTAATATTATAACAACGACAATCATGAACAACAATCCCTGAACATGTGAAACCCAATGTAACATTTCAATTCTTTCCATATACAAATTCTAGGAAAAATCTTGAATCTCACACCCATTAACAAGATCATACTACCTCAAAACCATGACAAAATGACAAATCATTGTGCAACTAACAAATATTTTAGTGTATTAAAGGACAATAGTATTGTGTAGGAGAAAAGTATGCCACACCCATCCTTTGTGCCATGTTTGTAAAATGTCTAATGCATCTTCACCTTTGTAGACCATACAATTGTAGTCGTTCACTACATAAAAAAGACCAATATAGTTGACTATAAGGGCATAGATAAAACACATAATAATTTGAATAATAAAATAATGGAGCCACAAAAATTAGCAAAATTCTTTTAAGTGAAGTGCATTGCATGTAGATATGTTGACTCACCATCATTTATGAGAAATAACCTCAATTTTCTCTGTCTGCTTCCTTCATTTCCATTTTTACACCCAACAAAGGAAACCAAGACAAAACGTTAAAGAAACAAAAAAAACAAAACTAAGGAAGAGTGGAACACACCAAATAAGAGAAAGCAGGACCAAACTACAAAAAATAAGAAAAAAGACGTAAAACAAAGTAAAAGGAGTACAACTCAGCATGGCCATGCTCAAACTCAACAAAACAAAACATGCAGACAAGAACAAAAAAAAAATTGCAAAAATCCCCTCTGCACATCATCTCTCCTGCAATGGTTTGTCCTTCCTGAAAGGGACAAAAAGTGGGTTGAATAAGGTTAAAATACACACACAATTAGTAATGTTCAACATATTTCATAACTAGTAATTATTCATAATAAGAAACACACCTCCCCTAGAGTTTGTTTTATAACGATGGACACTCTTTTGCATTCCTCTTGCTCGTACTAGTCAGAACCAACCATCTACAAAATATACACAATAAGATATTAGAATCGTTATATAACTTAAACTAAACAGTATGCATTAATTAATCGTAATAAGAAATAGACCTTTCTTTAAAATTGTTATATAAAAGGGAAGAGTCCATTTTGTATTTCACGTATTCATGCTCATTGGAACATGCCATCTACCATATATACACAATAAAATATTAGATTTCTAACAAAAGTCAAACTAGAGAGTTTGAACGCACAAACTTCAACAATAACGGATCATGTAGACAACAACAGACAAAAAATTACAAACTTCCCCTTTGCACATTATCTCTATTGTAGTGTCCTCTCCTCCGCTAAAAGGAAAAAAAAGTGGTGTGAATAAAGTTAAAATAAAGACAGATAGTAATGGAAAGCATAATCCAAAACAAATAATTATTCATAATACCAAACATACCTCATCTAAAATTTGTTATATAAAGATAGACATTCCATTTTCTATTCCACTTACTCATGCTCACCAGAACAGTCCATCTACAAGAAATACATAATAAGATATTAGAATCATTATACAAGTTAAACTGGAGACTTGAATGCAACAATCAATCACAATATGAAACATATCTGACTTTGAGCTTTTTTATATAAAGTGGGATAATCCATTTTGTATTTTGCGTGTTTCTACACACTGGAATCAACCATCTGCAATAGATAGAAAATAAAATATTAGAATTCTAATAAAAATTAAAATAGAGAGTTGAAGGCATGAACTTGTGAACTAACTTAATTCCCAGTCCATTTATATTCCATGCTATATCTCAAAATACATAATTTTTCTAAACTAGACGTAATTCTAGTAAGAAGAATGCAATCAATGTTATCGTAAGATAAATAATCCTTTTTGTAGGAGGGATGAAAGCATATTTAAACACATTGAACATGTTTAGATTGGTAACTTGGAAGGTACTCCAAACCCTAGGCTACATGGTTGTGGAGGAATTGGGCCCACAAAGTCACTTGTGGGTTAAGAACTCAAGCGTCTGGGCTTTGCACCCAAGCTTGTGTGTATGGAATCGTGTATGGATTTGGACACTTCGCACTTTGAGATTGTAGGGCACCCTTTAAGAAACAAGGGCATGCTTGTAGCACCAAGAGAGGCCTGGTGGATTGAGAGAAAATAATTTTTATTTGATTATGTGGGTGAACTTGTCCTAAGTTTCAAGTCGGCCTTGAATTAATGAGACAATTTGAGAAGGTTAGACGTCACCCTAAGGAATGATATAAATAGGAGTGAGGAGGAGCCTCATTCCTCACCTAATCAAGTCATTTATTCCTCATCTGAAGACTGAAATAGGAGGACGAGTCTGCAACCAAGAAGAAGAAATGATCAAGTCTAGTTAGAGTTGGGTTTTGGATTGTTTTTTGTTGTGGTTATGCAGGTAAAGGCATCGAGTAGAAGGAGACTAGGCACAGACTTTTTGTTAAAATTGGCAACTAGGGCCAAACTCCATGTGGGTCATCTTATTTATGGTAGATGATATTTTTCTTGGATCCCTCTCATCGAGAGGTGTAGGATTGATCTAAAGATCATCCGATTCTAATAAGTATTCATGGAGTTATGAATTTATTTGTGTTATAAGACAATTCGTCAAGGTCGACCAACATCCAAATAACTGACACATGTGCTCAACGTTTTAGTCAAGGAGGTGACTTGATAGTCATTTCTACACACTTCACTCTTGATTTCTCTCCACCTATTTTGGGTTTTAGTGGAAGAGAAATCTAGGAGGATGAAGCCCTAGGAGCAGTCAAAATGAGAAGGCCCTACGTTGTCGTAATGGAGATCAGATCACAGCCATGGAATGGATCTCTACGCTGCCCTAATGGAAGTCAAATCACAACTATGGTAGATACGCTAACCTAGAAGAGACCTTACCTTTAACACAGTCATTTTAATGCAACTATGGAGGAAACCTCAACAAGATATACGTTACCCTAGTCACAGGATATGATGCCCTAGCCGCAGGCCTACGATGCCCTAGACGCAAGCCAGTTCTTACTGGAAGAAGGACTGAAGAATTCTGCTACAGGAGGCCGAGTTCTAGGGCCAAGAGGGCTAGCTACTAGACCAAGTAAAGAAGGAACAAAACGTTGGTTGTCTAGGCACTTTTGGAGGGACCGAAAGCCTAAATAATATTATCAAAGAAGCGCAGCGGAAGCTTCTGATGGCCTACCTTAAGATGACATCAATGGGAAGTCCGGAAATTAGGGTGGAAGGAAAGACAGATGCCTTGTTTGTAATAAGTTCGGCCATTATGCGAAGGAGTGTCCGAGGTAGGGACACATCACTTGATGATGATAACAATCATTCCAAGGACATCTTCAATGATCGAAGGAATGACAGGTAATGCAAGTCATCAAGGAAACGACCGACTCTTCAAGAAAGCAAGGAACCCCAAGTATGAAGAATCAAATATTTTTTTCTGATAAGATAAAGAAGCGTTATCTTGTATTGGCCCTCTCCTTCAGAATCTTTGGAAATTTGGCTTATTGATTGTAGTGCTTCAAGCCACTTCATCAGATAGAAGGGTGCTCTCTCTAATTTGGTAGAGATGGGAACAATCGTGGGATTATACTTGGAGTCGATGCCACCTATCCCAGAAAGGATGTAGGGAATGTTACCCCTCAATTGAATGAGGGTAACTCGATTCATTTACGAGAATCTCTTTATGTACTTGATCGTAAGAAGAACCTGGTGTCCATTTCGGCAATGGAAGTCAAAGGTTTCAAGGAGGCATTCATCGATGGAAAGGTACGTGTTTGAAAGTAGAATTTTCAAAGATGCTTTTACTCATGGGTTCAGGGTTGGCAATTTGTATCAAGTTGCAGGAAGTCCATTAGGGACCATGTCAGTTGACACATCTCATCTATAGCACTGGAGATCTACTTTATGGGGCCCTACCCGATGTGAGTCAGATAGTGACAGGGATGCCTGAATTCAAAAAGAGCATGAAGGTACATGTCTGAGATGTACTGAAGGAAAATCTTACAAGGGGACCATTCCCCTCATATAGCAAGTCCACAGGTTTGGAACAACCCGAGCGGTTTGAGATTCGTGATCAGGAATCTCATGTATGCAGGTGGAAGAAAGCCCTCTATGGCTTGAAGCAAAACACCCTGAGCTTATTACGAGAGGATTGATAGTTGTCTGATGAAGTCGAGATTCACCAAGAGTGAAGCTGATCCAAACCATTGCTTGAAGGTTGTGGATGATAGACCTCTCATACTGACACCTTCTGAGGACGACCTCTTTCTAATAGGTGCAAACCCTCTCATTTGAAAAAGTAAGAGGGAGTCGGATTCCAGATTTGGAATGGTAAACTGCAAGCCCGTGACTACCTCTATGGAGCTTAACTTTCAGAAGTTATGTGGTAGTGTTGTCGGACCAGATTTGGGAAATGCCTCTGAGTTTCATAAACTCATTCGCATTGATGTTCTTGGTGAACTTCCGTCCGAATACATGTTTTGCAGTTAGCATGTTGGGCTCATATTTTGGTTGAGCCTCACTAGATTGGTGACAAGAATCTTCTTATATATCTTCAGGGCACAATCTCTCATGGATTGAGATACACTGCCGGAAATATGAAGTTGCATGATTATTCGAATGTTGACTGGGCAAGCAGTGTGGAGGATCTTAAGAGCACTTCTGAGTATTGATTCTCTTTGGGTTCTGCTCGATATCCTGGATGAGCAGGAAGCAGAAGACAGTTGCTTTGAGCACTGCTGAGACTGAATACATAACTACGAGCATGACCTCGTCTGAAGCTGCCTAGTTGCGGAAGCTCTTCAGTGAGTTGTTTATACACATGACGGATACCACCATGATCTTCTGTGTCAACCAGGGGGGGATTCGATTGTTGAGGAATATTGTAGTCTATGATTGCTCTAGCATATAGACGTTAGATACTACCTTATTTGGGATATGGTACATCAATGAGTGAGGAGGCTCCATCGCATTGAGACTGATGTACAGGTCGCAAATATTTTGTCGAAGCCCCGGGGAAAGGTCAAATTTGTGACTTTCCCGAACGACTTGGAGTCGTTGAGAGACCCTCATAAGATGGTCTTGCATGATGCATGCATTGAGCTCTAGGAGCTCCGGGGGGCTTGGGGTACTTCTTGGAGCAACAAGCGACCATAGGGTGACTCACTCTCCCCTAATGGCGCGATGTGTACAGGGTGAATGGCTCAACCTTCCCTGTGATACCCCGTGGCAACTTAGAGACAGGATGAGTGGTTCTCCTGTCGAGGCATCCTACCCATGCAGTCTGGGACTCATGGGAAGTACCTCTCATCTGGCCAATGAGCAGGGAAATGGGGTTAGGGACAACAGTAGTACTATTGATGGGCGCATCATTGTATCTACCATACTCCCTATGCTAGGATGACCTCCTTTGATCTGGGATCAATGAAACTGACTTCGGGTTAGTAAGAGTGGTATGACACACTCTCTTCATATGGGACTGACTTCGGGTCAGTAGAGAATGGTATGAGATATTCTGGATCAGTTCTTCTTCTTCATGGTTCAGCAGAGCAGTGCAGGGCATTGATGGTAGAGATAGTATAGTCTAGCAGATCGATCAGCGGATGGAGTTCTCCCTAGTTGAGAGGGAGTGTTAAAACTGGAAACTAGGGCCAAACTCCATGTGGGTCATCTTATTTATGGCAGCTGATATTTTTCTTAGATCCCTCTCATCGAGAGGTGTAGGATTGATCTGAAGATCATCCGATTCCAATAAGTATTCACGGAGTTATGAATTTATTTGTGTTATAAGACAATTCGTCAAGGTCGGCCAGCAACCAAATAACCCACACATGTGCTCAACGTTTTAGTATAAAAGGAGGTGAATTCATAGTCATTTCTACACTCTTCACTCTTGATTTCTCTCCACTTGTTTTGGGTTTTAGTGGAAGAGAAATCTAGGAGGATGAAGCCCTAGGAGCAGTCAAAAAGGAGAAGGCCCTACGCTGCCCTAATGGAGATCAAATCACAGCCATGGAAGGGATCTCTACGCTACCCTAATGGAAGTCAAATCACAGCTATGGTAGATACGCTAACCTAGAAGAGACCTTACCTTTAATGCAATCATTTTAACGCAGCTATGGAGGAAACCTCAACAAGATATACGCTGCCCTAGCTGCAAGTTATGATGCCCTAGCCGCAAGCCTATGATGCCCTAGATGCAGGCCTACGATGCCTTAGACGCAGGCCAATTCTTGTTAAAAGAAGGACCGACGAAATCTGCTATAGGAGGCCAAGTTCTAGGGCCATGTTCTAGGGCTAGCTACTAGACCGAGTAAAGAAGGAACAAAACGTTGGTTGTTTCAGCACTTTTGGAGGGAGCGAAAGCCTGAACAAGAGGGTTGTAAGTGGTGTAATGGACAGCGAGTAGGGAGGATTTGTTTGGGAAGAAAATGTGCAGTCTTGGAAGCTTAGACAACCAAGTTTTAGGGTTGTAATAGTGGTTATAGTCAGCCCTAACCAGAGGACCGAGATTACAGAGGAAGGTATAGAATTAGAGGACGAGGACAACAGATTGTTGATAAGCAAGGTATGGTTGTTCTATTGTTTTGATGCTTGTTGGGTTGTTGTAGGTTACAATGGGACAGCAACAACCACTTGCAGCAAACACATGGAAGCAATAGCATGGTGCTACAATTGGGACAGCAGCATGGTACAACAATGTTCAATGGGACAGCAACAATGATGGGAGAGTGCAATGACATGCTAACAAATAGGACAACAATGACATTATGCAGCAGTGGCACAATGGGATAGCAGCAACAACAAGGTGCAGAAAGTACATGGTGGCAGGCATGGTGTTGCAAACACATTGGGACAGCTAGGCTATGATGCTTGGTGGAGCATGGTACATGAGACAGCAAGCAATTATTGTGCAACAATGAGATGCAGCATGATGGGTACGTTGAGGTACAAGATGAGGCAGCACTGGTGGGTGCAGCAAGATGATAAGGTACAACAAGATGTTGCAGTACAAGGTGCAGCATAAGGCGCGGCAATACGATGATGAGGTCTAGCATAGCGATGATGGGTGCAGCACAGTGAAGTGCAGCATGATGACAAGGTGCAGCACTATGATGGGTGATGAAGTCACTAGAGAGAATCAGTTGAATTAGCATGTCTTCAACTGAATTCAGCTACATCACGTATCATCTTCTTAGAGATGATTTATGCTCTTATTTAGATAAGTCAAAGTGTTTGACTTCGGTTGTAAATGTGCTCTCTCTCTCTCTGCTGAACTATTGAAGAACATATAAGAAGAATTGTTCAAGGGTTTCCCAACATTGGAGTTTGTCCCTGGCTAGCGCCATATATTGTGTCCTCTTGTCTTGACTTGTCTTCTACGATCTATGCTTATGTTCTATCTGCACTTTACTTTAATGCTGATGTGATTGCTAATTTGGAAATGATATTGAGCTAACTGTGAAAATTGAAATAAATTTCTCTAAGCATAGAACACACCTAAAACTAACACTTCTTGAGGACAAAATCTGAGCATCAAAACAGAAGCAAGCTCCATCCAAAAGGCCGAGATTTTTGAAGTATTGCAGGTGGAAGAAACTATGATTATTGGAGGTTCGAGTAGCCTACTTGGCAGCCAAGGATAGGTTGCAATCATCTATAGTAGGAGTGAAGAAATCAAAGGTTGTAGGAGTGGTTTGTAGGTTGGTTGGATCTGCTTCAGGTTGCCCTAGTTAGGGCTGAGTTCTTCAAAAAAAGTCTCACTTAGATCCAAGGGTTTTGGATAGCAGAAGTGGAGGTCTACAAGGAGTAAAAGTGTAGGATTGGTGTCCTAGTTTAGGACAGTTTTTGAAATAGCCAAAAGAATAGGGAGGGTTGTAGTGGCTTGCTCCATGCCCTCAGTAAAGTCACTTGAGAAGGAACTTAAGGTCTGTTAGAAGGGCAAAAGAAGGGATGCTCAGGGAAAGAAGGAGGCCAAGGGAGCAATTTGACTAGCCCAAGCTTGTTGTTGAAGGACTTTTGATAGTGATAGTTAGCAGCCCTCCATGCCATAAGTTTGCCTCATTGAAGCAACATAAGTAGACAACAAAGGAAAGAAGTCAATAAGATTTATGTTCTTGAAGGACTAAGGAGAAACTAGTGAGCAAGAAGCCCTAATGGAGCTGATGAGCAACAGTGGGATGTTTCGAGTTGTGAACAACTCAACAGAAGACCCTATGTCTTGGTTATTGATGGACTAATGATTAGCTGGAGGTCAGATTGGAACTGTGTTCAGTCACTTAAAGGAGCAGTATCATTGAGAGGCAGATTTGGTGTTGTTGCAAATCAAGAGCCAAAGGACTGGGAAAATGTGTTCAGGATACAACTAGTGGAGCCATGAAGTGCACTAGATCAACTAGTAAATCAATGTATCTTGCTCAAGGTAGATTGGTTGTCAAAGTTGTTGATGATTATGGAGACTTCCCAGTGTTGGAAGTACCTCACTCACTAAGAGAGAGTGTTGATATTGGTAGCTTTGGAGGTACTCAAAACCCTACGCTATAGAGTTGTGGAAGAATTGGCACCACAAAGTCAACTGTGGGCTAGGAGCCCAAGGGTGTGGGTTTTGCACCCAAGCTTGTAGGTGTGAAACCATGCATGGATTTGGACACTTGTAACTTGGAGATTGTAAGGCACCCTTAATGGAACAAGAGGTTGCTTGTACCACTAAGAGAGGCCTTGTGCATTAAGAGAAAAGGATTTTTATGAGATTATGTGGGTGAATTTGTCTTAAGTTTCAAGTTGGCCTTGACTTGAGGAGACCAATTGAGAATGTTAGATGTCACCCTAAGGAGTGATATAAACAGGACTGAGGAAGAGCCTCATTCCTCACCCAATCAATTCACTTATTTCTCATGTGAAGATTGAAATAGGAGACAGAGTCTACAACCAAGAAGGAAGGGATAAAGTCTGGTTAGGGTTGGTTTTGGGCTTGTTTTGTGATGTGGTTATGCAAGTAAAGGTAGCGAGTAGAAGGAGACTACGCTGCGACTTTTTGGGATGAAATATGAGCTTGAAAACAGAAGAAATCGCTCTCTTACAAGCCGAGATTTCTGAGGTATTGCAGGTGAAATAAATTATGATTATTGGAGGAAAAAGCAATCAAAGGTTGTTGGAGTGGTTTGCAGGTGGGTTGGATCTACTTCTGGTTGCCCTAGTTAGGGATGAGTTCTTCAGAAAATGTATAAGTCAAATCCAAGGGATTTGGAGAGGAGATGTGGATGTCTACAAGCAGGAAAAGTGTAGGATTAATGTCCTAGTTTAGGACAATATTTGGAGTAGCCAAAAGAACAGTTTTGGGAGGGCTATATTGGCTTGCTCCAAGCCCTAAGTACAATCAGTTGAGAAGGAATTTGAAGATTGTTAGAAGCGCATAAGAAGGGATGATGAAGACTGATCTTTGAAGGACAAAAGAAGGATAGCAAGGGAGCAATTTGACTAGCCAAAGTTTGTTGTTGAAGGAGGACTTTTGACAGTGATAGGTGGCAGCCATACATTCCCTAGGTTTGCCTCATTGAAGTGGCACAAGTAGGCAATAGAGGGATGAAGTCCCTAACAGTTGTGTTCTTCAAGGACTAAGGAGAAACTAGTGGGAAAGAAGCCCCAAAGGAGGTGAGCAGCAGCAGTGGGCAATCTAGAGTTGTTCATAAACAAAGTTGTGTAAACCTCAACAGAAGACCATATGTCTTGGTCGTTGATGGACTAATGATCAACTAGAGGGCATATTGGAGCCGTGTTCAGTGACCTAAACAAGAAGGCTCATTGATAGAGGCAAATTGGTGTTGCTGTAGATTGGCAGCCAAAGGACCAGGTAGATGTATTTTGTTGTGGTGTTTGGGTTGGTAGTGTCAATGATTCTAAGATGCTAACCTAGATTCCAGTACCATGGAAATAAAATAAAGCACTCAAAATCCTAGAGTTGTCTTTTAGCAGAATGGTTGATTGGTAGAAGGCTCAATATGCTTGCTTGCTTGCTTGACCTTACCATCCTCTTCTTTAGGACATGTTGTGTGGTGGTGTGCTTGTGATGTGGAACAACTTAGCATATAAATTTAAACATATCATTTTCTGTATATGTCAAACCACTATTTAAGTGGTGCTACCCGAGAAACATGCTAGAAGGAGACAACTTCGGGCAAACAAATAATAATAACAATATTTTGTTGGAAAACAACATGACCCACGCATCTACATTTCCAAACATATCTTGTCCACTCAACCCTCCCAGACACTACAATTGTAGTCATTCACTGCACCAAGTAATCTTATATATGAGATCACGAATAAACCATGGGAGCTTAAAGCATAAATATATAGAGCGATGAATTAACCATACACATACCTACCCTTGCTTGGCTAATATTATAACAACGACAATCATGAACAACAATCCCTGAACATGTGAACCCCAATGTAACATTTCAATTTCTTTCTTATACAAGTTTTAGGAAAAATCTTGAATCTCACACCCATGAACAAGATCATACTACCTCAAAACCATGAAAAAATGATAAATCATTGTGCAACTAACAAACATGTTAGTGTATTGAAGGACAATAGTATTGTGTAGGAGAAATGTATGCCACATCCATCCTCTGTGCCATGTTTGTAGAATGTCTAATGCACCTTCACCACTTGACCTTTGTAGACCATACAATTGTAGTAGGTCAATACATAAAAAAGATCAATATAGTTGACTATGAAGACATAGATAAAACACATAATAATTTGAATAACAAAAGAATGGAGCCACAAAAATTAGCGAAAAAACCTTTTAAGCGAAGTGCATTGCATGTAGATATGTTGACTCACCATCATTTTTGAGAAATAACCTCAATTTTCTCTATCTGCTTCCTTCATTTCCATTTTCACACCCAACAAAGGAAACCAAGACCAAACTACAAGAAACGTTAAAGAAACAAAACAAAAAAAACGAAGAAAGAGTACAACACACCAAACAAGAGAAAGCAAGACCAAACTACAAAAAATAAGAAAAAAGACGTAATAAAAAGTCAAAGGAGTACAACTCAGTATGGCCATGCTCAAACTCAACAAAACAAAACATGCAGACAAGAACAAAGAGAAAATTGCAAACATCCCCTCTGCACATCATCTCTCCTACAATGTTTTGTCCTCCGCTGAAAGGGACAAAAAGTGGGTTGAATAAGGTTAAAATACACACACAATTAGTAATGTTAAACATATTTCAAAACTAGCAATTATTCATAATAGGAAACACACCTCCCCTGGAGTTTGTTTTATAACGATCGACACTCTTTTGTATTCCACTTGCTCGTGCTCATCAAAACCAACCATCTACAAAAAATACATAATAAGATATTAGAATCATTATATAAGTTAAACTAGAGAGTGCGCAATAATTGATCGTAATAAGAAACACACATTTCTTTAAGATTGTTATACAAAAGGGAAGATTCCAGTTTGCATTTCACATATTCATGCTCACTTGAACAAGCCATCTGCGATAGTTACACAATAAAATATTCGATTTCTAATAAAAGTCAAGCCATCTACAATACATACATAATAAGATATTAGAATCATTATAGAAATTAAACTGGAGAGTTGAATGCAACAATCACTCATAATGTCAAACATATTTGACTTTGAGCTTTTTTATATAAAGGGGGATAATCCATTTTGTATTTTACTAATTTTTGATCACTGGAATCAACCATCCACAATAGATAGAAAATAAAATACTAGAATTATAATAAAAGTTAAACTAGAGAGTTGCAAGGCATGAAGTTGCGAACCAAATTAATTCTGTTGAGAAATTAAGGGCAATCTTAATTATTCAATTTCTCTTAACTATGATAGCTACTTGAGATATTACTTCTTTAGATTCTGCTTGTTCTGTATTATTATCTTCAAATAGTTACCAGAACAAGAAGATCAAGATACACACGTACACAAGATATTGGCACCAAGCCAGGGCAAAAACCTCTCCTAACCTTGAGAGGAAAAATCCTTTGAACTCTTTCTTATAGAATCTTTACTGATAAGTTACATGACACAATATAGCCCTCAACATCAAGATGACAAACCTGTCGAAATGTACCCAATCACTGAATTTTCTTCTACAACTTCGCACTGTATAGGAAGTCTGCACCAAGGTGATGACAGTCAACAAAATGATGTTGAGAACAACTCCCCTTAGCTTCTTTACACCTTTGCTTTCCAAGTATATTAGTCACACAAGAGATAGCTCCTTGACATGGGCTTGATCCACTGTATTAAATGCCGAAACAATGACTGTCCAAGAATAGCGAGATCATGAGAGTCTCCTTCAAATTTTGGGCACACATGCGAGAAGAATTTAGGGCTCTTCTAGCCCTTTCACCGCTTTGATCTCTTGGATAATGGATCCTCTCTTCGGATTGTAGCTTGATCGAACTTGTAACCCAATCAATGAACAATATGCATGGAAGCCCTAGATCTGACCTCCGCACGTATGAACAAACTTGAAGATATTCTCAGATGAGGGAATGGACTTCCTCACTGCCTGCGGCTACCACTTCTTCATCTCTTTCTCTTCATCCTTGATGTGAGAATGAGAGCGAGTGAGTTATGTGTCAAGGTGAGATCATAGTGGCCTATTTATAGGCTTGTATCCCTTTCTCCAAGCCAACGTGATTCCTTCTCTTAGGCCGACATTCCAAGCAGATACCATTTCTTTTGATTTTGGTGGGCATGAATTCGGTGGGTACATTTCGGTGGTTTTCATTTGATGATCTGGAAGGACTCTTTGACAATGATTGACTTTACAAGTGTAACAACTCATGGTTGTCTTTTAAACTTCGAAATAAACATTTGAGCATGAAACCCATGCTCAAACAATAATAATAAGAATACAAAAATCACATTGTTACATCATTTGAAATTATGAAGACCGAACCTAGTTACACTATTTTCAACAAATTCCAATCCATTTATATTCCAAGCTATATCTCAAAATATATAGTTTTTCTAAACTAGACATAATTCTACTAGGAATAATGCAATCAATGTTATCGTAAGATAAACAATCCTTTTTGTAAGAGAGAACCAAGCATATTTAAACCAATGTGGAAAAAGTCGAAGTCGGGATTAATTCGGCAAGGGTCCAAAAGTTGAAAAACTCGTCAAAGTCGGGAGTTTTTTGAAAAAGTCGATAAAAAGTCTGCAAAATTAAAAAAACACACAATTATTCATTTTTTTAATTTTTTTTAACATCTAGAGTATCCACAACATCAAATAAATGCATTTCCACGTAAACATGTAAAGTAAGCTAATATATAATATGTATATGAAGTCTAGTGCTACATCACATATCAAAATAGTGAATCAACTCCTCAGTTTTGAGTCTTGTCTGAGTCTCAACTCTCAAGAGTCAAAATATCAACAAAAAATATAATAAATGTATATCATGAGTCATCTAAAAGTCATCAAGTAATCAGTCACTGAGATCCTCTTCCCCTTTTAATTTTTGTTTCCTAATTGTATTAAGAAATAAGTCATGCATTTATTCTGTAGATTGTAATCTACTTGGGTAATAAGGTGTCAGGTGGTAGGTGCAATGAAAATTAACATTGAGTATCACAGTAGATGTGAAAATTAACGCTTGGTGACTCCAAGTTGCTTATTTTCTGAGAAAACAGTAGATGTTAGATTACTAACCTAGCCTTGGCATCTATTATTCAAAAACTCTTGGAGGTAAAATCCACCTCTGATACATAGCCTTTCCCCACATTTACAAGGAGTTCACTACTAAAGAAGATTCCCTTTCAAAACGTGCTCTCATTGCAGGAAGGATCTTTGTTGTCACAAGATTTCACAAGTACTTTGTTCCTGTCTGAAAAATGGGTTCTTTCTTGAGGCACTGGTTTTGTTTCTTTTGGACAAGTTGTTGTTATTTGATCTTCATGACCTCCTCTTTGTTGTTTCTTCTGGAAGAATTCAACAATTGTAACAATGTTTTTGATGGTGTGGGGTTCTTTCTACGGAAGACTGTTATATGCCTGTCCTTTTGGTACTTTTGTAATCTTTTGAAGGGCAGTGGTTGTTAGAGTCTGGATCACTGAAAGCCTAGAGGCTTAGCCAATGTATGCTTTGCTTTCTAACTAGAAATATGAAGTATAAAGATTTGTTTTTCCTTGGAAAACAAAAACATATCTTAACCTCAAAACTAATAGATTACAAATGAGACTACTATGCTCACAAGAAGTATGACAAACAATACAATGCAATAACTTGAAAATGCATGGATGGAAGCTTCAATTTACATTTTTTTCACCTTTGCAGCCTCTTTATCCGCGGCCTGGGAAGGGAGGCAGACTTTTTGGGTCGACTCCTGATTAAATCGGGAGTATAAGGAAAAATCGCGATTTTTTCCTTTGTGAAAAAGTCGCCAAAAAGTCGGGGGATTAAATCGTTTAGTTCAAAAAATCACGTTTTTAGGATTAAATCGGGATTTTTTGCAGACTTTTTCCACACTGATTTAAACATATTGAACATGTTGAGATTGGTAACTTGGGAGGTACTCAAAACCCTAGGCTACAGGGTTATGGAGTAATTGGCACCACAAAGTCACTTGTGGGCTAAGAACCCAAGTGTGTAGGCTTTGCACCCAAACTTGTTGGTGTGAAACCGTGTATTCATTTGGACACTTGGCACTTGGAGATTGTTGGGCACCCTTAAAGGAACAAGGGGCTACTTGTAGCACCAAGAGAGGCCTTGTGGATTGAGAGAAAAGAATCTTTATTTTATTATATGGGTGAATTTGTCTTAAGTTTTAGGTTGTCTTGACTTGAGGAGACAATTTGAGAAGGTTAGATGTCACCCTAAGGAATGACATAAATGGGAGTGAGGAGGAGCCTCATTCCTCACCCAATCAAGTCACTTCTTGCTCATGTGAAGATAGAAATAGGAGGCCAAGTCCGCAACTAAGAAGGAGAAAGGATCAAGTATGGTTAGGGCTGGTTTTGGGACTGCTTTGGGTTGTGGTGATGTAGATAAAGGCAGCGAGTAGAAGGAGGCTAGGCCAAGACTTTTGAGGACAAAATCTGAGCATGAAAATAGAAGGAAACTTTCTCTAACAAGCCGATATTTCTTTAGTATATTAAGTGGACAAAATTATGATTATTGGAGAGTTGAGTAGCCTACTTGGAAACCAATGATAGGCTACATTCATCTACAGTAGGAGCGAAGAAATCAAAGGTTGTTGGAGTCGGTTGTAGGTAGGTTGGATCTGCTTCAAGTTGCCCTAGTTAGGGCTGAGTTCTTCAAAAAAAAGTCTCGCTCGGATACAAGGGTTTCGGAGAGAAGAAGTGGACATGACTGTTTTGGGTTGTGGTGATGCAGATAAAGGCGACGAGTAGAAGGAGACTAGGCCAAAGACTTTTGAGGACGAAATCTGAGTATGAAAATAGAAGAAAACTTTCTCTAACAAGCCGATATTTCTTTAGTATATTAGGTGGACGAAATTATAATTATTAAAGAGTTGAGTAGCCTACTTGGCAACCAATGATAGGCCACATTCATCTACAGTAGGAGTGAAGAAATCAAAGGTTGTTGGGGTCAGTTGTAGGTAGGTTGGATCTGCTTCAGGTTGCCCTAGTTAGGGCTAAGTTCTTCAGAAAAATTCTTGCTCGGATCCAAGGGTTTTGGAGAGAAGAAATGGACGTCTACAAGGAGGAAAAGTGCAAAATTGGTGTCCTAGTTAAGGACAGTATTTGGAGCAGCCAAAAGAACAATTTTGGGAGGGTTGTACTGGTTTGCTTTGTGCCCTAAGTACAATCACTTGAGAAAGAATTTGAGGATTGTTAGAAGGGAAAAAGAAGGGGTGATCAGTACTAATCTTTGAAGGACAAAAGGAGGTCAAGGGAGAAGTTTGACTAGCCCAAGTTTGTTGTTGAACAAGGACTTTTGATAGTGATAGGTGGCAACCCTCCATGCCCTAAGTTTGTCTCACTGAAGCAACACAAGTAGGCAATAGAGGGAAGAAGTCCCTAAGAATTGTGTTCGCAGCAAGAACCTTGATCTGATGTCTGAGTAGCTCCTAAACCTTTGTCCATAAAGATCCTAATTCGTTGTCATAATAGAGACTCTAGCCACTGTATTGAGAAGAATTCTATATGCTGTCTAGTGGAAGGTCATGAAGCCCTAACAGCAGTGAGGAGATTTGAAAGGAAGATGTATTACGTTGTCAATCTAGAGACCTAATTGGTAGCCCTCATCTAGCTCCTATTTGCCATCATGAAAAAGGTCTTATACGTAGCTCTATTAGCCGCAATAGAAGAGGCTCTAATCAGCGACATACAAAGACCTAAGACGCAGCAAGATGTGGTCTTATGCTGCAGCTAAAGGAAGTATTTCATCAGCGTTAAAGTCACATTGTTGTAGGTGACAACATGACAATTTGAGATCTGTTCTGGGCATACTGTGCAGCAATAAGGCTGATTGGTAGACATTGTTCTTCAAGGGTAATCGTTGGGTACTATATGATAACCTTGCTTGTTGTTGGGCTAGGCCGCAGGCCATAGCCAGCAACATATTGTGTTAAGGGTTGCACAAGGATAAGGACTGAAGGTTGATGTGATTGCTTGTGTGGTCAACATGTTAGACGGCTTGGTTAGATGCAGCAGTTGGATCCAGCTTGGTATTAGAGACAGCAGTAAAGTGCAGCATAGCAGTCAATGAGTGCAGATCAGTGATGAGTGAGCATTGAGTCCAGATCCGTGATGAGAGCAACTCGGTGATTAGAGCAGCACAGTGACAGGAGCAGCAGCATGAAGTGCCTAGCATGGTCATTAGATCCAGCACTGTGATGATGAGTGCAACATGGTGCTACACAGTGAGGTGCAGCATATGGACGAGATGTAGCACAATGATAGGCAAAGGCGTCATCTTGGAGAATTAGTTGAAGTAGCATGTCTTCAACTGATCTCATGTAGAGATGATCTATTCTCTTATCTTGAAAGTCGAAGTATTGACTTCTGTTGTAAATGTACTATCTCTCTCTCTCTCTCTCTCTGCTGAACTATTGAAGAACATATAAGAAGAATTGATCAAGGGTTTCGCCACATTGGGGTTTGTTCCTAACTAGCGCCACATCTTGTGTCCTCTTGTCTTGGCTTGTCTTCTGCGATTTATATTTATGCTCTATGTACAGTTTACTTTAATGCTGATGTGATTGCTAGTCTGGAAAAGATATTAAGCTAACTGTGAAAATTGAAATAAATTGCTCTAGCATAGAACATACCTAAAATTAACATGGTATCAGAGCTGAGATGAAGACAATGCCCAAGCAAGAGTGAAAGAGCAATCATCGAAAACAGTTGGGAAAGGACAAAAGGATCAATGGATTCCTCATCCCTCTTCAAATTCACCAAGGGTGAAGTCAAAGCAGAAACATTATCAGAATGGCGCAGCGGAAGTTTCTGATGGCCTACCTAAAGATCACTTCAATGGGAAGTCTGGATCTAAGGGTGGAAGGAAAGGCAGATGCCTTGGTTGTAATAAGTTTGGCCATTATGTGAAGGAGTGTCCGAGGTAGGGACACATCACTTGATGATGATAACAATCATTCCAGGGACATCTTCAATGATCAAAGGAATGACAGGTAATGCAAGAAACGGTCGACTCTTCAAAGAAAACAAGGAACTCCAGGTATGAAGAATCAAATGTTGTTTCTTATGAGATAAAGAAGCATTATCTTGTATCGGCCCTCTCCTTCAGATTCTTTGGGAATCTGGCTTATTGATTGTAGTGCTTCAAGGCACTCCATCGAATAAGAGGGTGCTCTCTCTAATTTGGTAGAGATGGAAACAATTGTGGGATTATACTTGGAGCCGATGCCACCTATCCCGGAAAGGGTGTAGGGGATACCCCTCAATTGAATGAGGGTAACTCAATTCACTTACAGAATCTCTTTTATGTACCTGATCACAAGAAGAACCTGGTGTCCAATTCATCGATGGAAAGGTACGTGTTTAAAAATAAAATTTTCTAAGATGCTTTTGAGTTCAGGGTTGGAAATTTGTATCAAGTTGTAGGATGGTCCATTGGGGACCATATCAGTTGACACATCTCATATATAGCACCGGATGTCTACTTATGGGGCCCTACCCGATGTGAGTCGGATGATGGCTCAGATGCCTGAATTCAAGAAGAGCATGAAGGTACATGTCTGAGATGTACCGAAGGAAAATCTTACAAGGGAACCATTCCCCTCATGTAGTAGGTCCACAGGTTTGGAACAACCCAAGGAGTTTGAGATTCATGATCGGGAATCTTATGTATACAGGTGGAAGAAAGCCCTCTATGGCTTGAAACAAAACACCTCGGGCATAGTATGAGAGGATTGATAGTTGTCTGATGAAGCTGAGATTCACTAGGAGTGAAACCGATCCAAACCATTGCTCGAAGGTTGTGGATGATAGACCTCTCATACCGGCACCTTCCGAGGACGACCTGTTTCTGACAGGTGCAGACCCTCTCATTTGCAGAAGTAAGAGGGAGTTGGATTTTGGATGTGGAATGGTAAACTGCAAGCCGTGACTACCTTAAGGATCTTAACTTTCAGAAGATATATGGTGATGATGCCGGACCAGATTTGGGAAATGCCTCTGAGTTTCATAAACTCATTTGCATTGATGTTCTTGGTGAACTTTCATCCGGATATATGTTTTGCAGTTAGCATGGTGAGCTCATATTTGGTTGAGCCTCACTGGATTGGTGCCAAGAATCTTCTGAGATATCTTCGTGGTACAATCTATCATTGATTGAGATACATTGCTGGAAATATGAAGCTACATGATTATTCAAATGCTGACTGGGCAGGCATTTTGGAGGATCACTAGAGCACTTCTCAGTGTTGGTTCTCTTTTGATTCTGCTTCGATATCATGGATGAGCAGGAAGTAGAAGTCAGTTGCTATAAGCACCGCCAAGACCGAATACATAACTACGAGTATGATCTCTTGTGAAGCTGCCTAGTTGTGCAAGCCCTTCGGTGAGTTGTTACCATTGTGATTCTCTATGACAACCAAAGGGGGGATTCGATTTTTGAGGAATCCCGTATTCAATGATTGCTCTAGCAGATAGACATCAGATACTACCTTATCTAGGATATGGTAAGTCGATGAGCGAGGAGGCTCCATCGCATTGAGACTGATGTACAGGTCGCAGATATTTTGTCAAAGCCCCGAGGAAAGGTCAAATCTGTGACTTTCTCGAACGACTTGGAGTCGTTGAGAGACCTTCATATAAGGGTCCTACATGTTGCATACATTGAGCTCTGGGAGCTCTGGGGGGCTTGGGGTACTTACTAGAGCAACACACAACCATAAGGTGACTCACCCTCCCCTAATGGTGCACTCTGTACAAGGTGAATAGTTCAGTTGTTATGAACTTAAAGTCATAACAAATTAAATAAGATATTAAAATATTAAAGTATTATTTAAATAAATAAATTATTAATTATAATAAGTTAATTAACAAATAATTAGTTAAATGAAGAGACATCAGTGCCAAGGGACATGTCTCTCTCATCAGGCATGGCCAGTCAACTCCTATTTTAAGAGCACCGCCTTAGCCTTGTAATCATCATTCAATTTTTATCAAATATATATATATATATATATAGATATATTACATTTAGAATCGTATCTGCAGTCTTATTATCAATTACAGCAAATTAATTATTGCTATAGTGGTATCAGAGCCAGCTTTAAACTGGTGACACCCACAAGTTCTGCTGGCCATCAAGCCCCATGGGTTTTCCATAAAACAGCAATGTGTGTGGGTTGTGTGTATTCTGCCTGGAGTGATACACTGAACCATCAGCGGAAGACTGCGGAGGGTGATACGTTGAACCATCGGCAGAAGACTGCGTGCGTCGTGGTGACTCTGCGGTGACCTGCGGCTGCCGTCGTGGTAACCTTTGCGGTGATATCCGCACTAAGGGTCAAGCCGTCAATCAAAACGTGACCATTCGGGGGTGGGACGTGACTGTCCATTGGGTTAATTAAAGAAATTATTAAATACGCCTACGTTTATAACATATACATATATTTAATTAAATTATATAGAATTAAAACTATATAATTAAAAAAATTACATATATGTAACATTAATTTTTAAAAAAAAATTATTAATTTATTGATATAAAAAGAAGGGACTCATCAAACACTTGGAATTGTTATCAACAGAAGGGACTCATCAAACATCAGAGATTTCATCCTTGATCCAAAGACATGAGAAGTTTTTCCAAGATCTACCAATGAAGTTACCCCCAGAAAGGCAAATTGAACACATTATCGAAGTCAAGACCGACTCAACTCGAGTTAATGACAAGCCATACCGTTATCCCCATCACCACAAGACAGAAATAGAGCGCTTAATTCAAGACCTGCTAAAGCATGGAATCATTACGAAGAGTAGAAGTCCATATGTTGCACTTGTAGTATTGGTCAAGAAGAAGGATGGATCTTTCCGATTATGTATAGATTACAGAGGCTTAAATAAAATCACTATTAAGCATAAGTTTCCGATTCCGTTCATTCATGAAATTTTAGATGACTTACACGGTGCAGAATATTTTTCCAAGTTAGCTCTAAGATTAGGTTACTACCAAATACGAGTAAGGTTAGAAGACATCGAAAAGACAGCATTCAGGACTCATGAAGCGCATTACAAGTTCAAGGTCATGCCATTTAGATTAACAAATGCACCAGCCACCTTCCAAGCCACCATTAACGAGCTCTTTCATCCTTACCTTGGGAAGTTCGTATTAGTTTTCTTCGATGATATTTTAATGTACAGTAAGATGTGGAAAGAACATCTCAAACATCTAGAAGAAGTGTTGTCTGTGTTGGAAAAGAACCAATTTTACGCCAAGCTATCAAAATGTACGTTTGGGCAAAAGGAAGTTGAATACCTAGGTCATATTATATCAAGGGAAGGAGTCCAAGTGGATCCCAACAGAATCAAGGTAATCAGAGAGTGGCCGAAACCCAAAAACATATCTAAGCTAAGGGGAATTTTGGGTTTAACAGGGTATTACAGAAGATTTATAAAAAACTACGCACACCTGACAGCACCCCTGACGAATTTGTTAAAGAAAAATGCTTTTAAATGGGATGACCAAACAGACAAGTGTTTTGAGAAATTAAAGGAAGTGATGTCAACCACACCAGTACTAGCAATTCCTGATTTCTCCAAACTGTTCGTGGTCAAATGTGATGCTTCTGGGTTCGGAATTGGAGTTGTACTGATGCAGGACAATCACCCTATAGCATTTGAGAGCAGGAAACTTAATAAACAAGAAGGCTTAAAATCAACATACCAAAAGGAGATGCTCGCCATCATACACGCTTTGATGAAATGGCGCCAGTATTTGCTTGGAAGTAAATTCTCAATCCGAACCGACCACAATAGTCTTCAATACTTACTTCAGCAAAAGACGTTATCAACAGAACAACAAAAGTGGATGGAGAAGTTGTTAGCGTTCGATTTAAAAATATTACACAAGAAGGGAAAGGAGAATGTCGTAGCTAATGCACTCTCACGTAAGGATGATGATCACACAACATGTGCCGCCATGATAGTCATTCCGGAATGGTTGGACGAAATACGAGCCGAATATGCCAAGGATAAGGATTGTGACTCCATGATCAACAATATCAATCAATATACCAACTTCGAGTGGAAAAATGACATCTTATGGTACAAGGGGAGAATTTATCTAACACTTGCATCCAAATTTAAGGTAAAAATACTAAAGGGGTCTCACGATTCACCAGCAACTGGACATGTCGGATTCTACAAAACTTGCTACAATGTTCGACAGTCATTCTATTGGAAGGGTATGAGCAAGGAAATTCAGAAATATGTTTCAAAATGTGATATTTGTTAAAGAAACAAGAGCGAAAATGTTCCAACTCCAGGGTTGCTACATCCACTACACATTCCAAATCAGAAGTGGGAAGAGATTTCGATGGATTTTATTGAAGGACTACCTGCATTTGACGGGAAAGATAAAATATTTGTAGTAGTCGACAGGCTCACTAAATATGCCCACTTTATGGCTATTAAAAAGACTAACACAACCAAACAAATCGCTAATGTGTTTTGTAAAAACATTTACAAACTACACGGGTTCCCTAAGGTCATAGTCAGTGATAGAGATGTAAGGTTTAAAGGGAAATTTTGAAAGGATTTCTACCATCAAGCAAGAATATCACTTAATATGAGTTCAGCCTATCACCCCCAAACTGATGGGCAATCTGAAATTGTTAATAAATGCTTGGAAACATATATTCATTATTTCATTACAGATAAACAAAACAGATGGACACAGTGGCTACACTTGGCCGAATGGTGGTATAATACCGCATACCATATGTCAGCTAAGATGACACCCTTCCAAGCCCTATATGGTTACAAACCACCCAAGTGGAAAGACTTTGAATTCCTTGATTGTAGGGTACCAGCTGTTAAAGACCACTTAGGAGAAAGTCAAAGAATCATCAACTTACTAAAAGAAAATCTAACCATGGCCCGTAAAGAATGAAACAACAAGCCGACCAACACCGTTCCGAAAGAGAGTTCGAGAAGGGAGATTGGGTCTTTGTTAGACTCCAACTCTTATAAGCAACTATCACAAAAACAACAAGGGAAGAATAAATTGTCACCTAAATATCATGGACCATACCAAATAATTAAAAAGATTAGTGTAGCTTATGGGTTAAAGTTACCAGACAATTGCCGAATCCATAATATCTTACACGTATCAAGTCTCAAAAAAGTATTAGGGCAAAATCAAACAACACAGACAGAAATAACAGAGACCGATGAAGAAGGAAGAATTATCCTTGAACCTGAGGGTATACTTGCTACCCGAGAATAAGTTTTACAATCTAAGACAATAAAGGAATACCTCATCAAGTGGAAGAGGTTATCAGAGGAAGATTCATCTTGGGAATCAGAACGTTTCATGCGTCAACACACAGGCCTACCTATGCTTTGAGGACAAAACATCTTAAGGGGAAGGCAATGTTATAAACTTAAAGTCATAACAAATTAAATAAGATATTAAAATATTAAAGTATTATTCAAATAAATAAATTATTAATTATAATCAATTAATTAACAAATAATTAGTTAAATGAAGAGACATCAATCCCAAGGGCATGTCTCTCTGATCAGGCATGGCCAGTCAACTCCTATTTAAGGAGCACTGCCTCAGCTTTGTAATCATCATTCAATTTTTATCAAATATATATATATTACATTCAGAATCATATCTGAAGTCTTATTATCAGTTACAGCAAATTAATTATTGCTACATCAACCTTCCCCTATGATACCTCGAGGCGACTTTGAGCCAAGATGATTCGTTCTCCTGTGAGCCAGGATGATTAGTTCTCCTGTGGGACAGGATGATTAGTTCTCCTATTGAGGCATCCTATCCATGCAGTCTGGGACTCAAGGGAAGTACCTCTCATCTGATCAATGAGCAGGGAAATGGGGTTAGGGACCATATTAGTACTATCGATGGACGCATCATTGTATCTACTGTACTCCCTATGCTAGGATGACCTCCAACTGATCTGGGATCACTATGAGCGGTTTGAGACACTCTCTTGTGATATTGATCTAGGATTAATAAAACTGACTTTGGTTCAGTAAGAGTGATATGACACACTCTTCAGATGAAACTAACTTCGGGTCAGTGGAGAATGGTATGAGACATTCTCGATCAATTATTCTTCTTCATGGTTCAGAAGAGCAGAGCAGAGCAGTGCAGGGCATTGATGGCAGAGATAGTACAGTCAGACATATGGACCAGTGGATGGAGTTCTCCCTAGTTGAGAGGGAGTGTTAAAATTGGAAACTACGGCCAAACTCCATGAGGGTCATCTTATTAATGGCAACTGATATTTTTCTTGGATCCCACTCATCGAGAGGTGTAGGGTTGATCTAAAGATCATCCGATTCCAATAAGTATTCATGGAGATATGAATTTATTTGTGTTATGGGACAATTCGTCAAGGTCGGCCAGCAACCAAATAAACCCCTCTTGTACTCAACGTTTTAGTATAAATAGAGGTGCCTTGAAAGTCATTTGGACACACATCCTCTTGATGATCTCTTCCTCGACTTGTCTTTGGGTTTTGGTGGGAGGAGAAATCTAAAGAGGATACGCTGCCCTAGAGGATGCCCTAGATCCTAACGCAATCATGGAAGAGATTTTAACGTAGTGAAGAAAGGGTTCTACACAGCTAATCAAGATGCCTTCTACGCAGCCCTAAAGGAGGAATCTTGGAGGAGCCCTATCCGTAGGTATACATGCCCTAGCCATAGTCAAGGAAGGAAGTAAAGTATAAGCCCTCAACACTATCAAGAAACGGCTCTCTAGTCTAAGGAGCTTCAACGCAAATCTAAGGAGTAATAGAGGGAGCCCTAGCCACAGTGAAAAGAGGCCTACACATAGCTGAAGGATAAGCCCTCATACGTTGTCCTAAATACCCTAGCCGCAGGTCATGATTTGTTGTCACAAGTAACCCTCAAAACGTAACAAAAGAGAACCTTGATCTGATGTCTGAGTAGCTCCTAAACTATTGTCCATAAAGATCCTAATCTGCTATCATAATAGAGACTCTAGCCACTGTATTGAGAAGAGTTCTATATGTTGTCTAGTGGAAGGTCATGAAGCCCTAACAGCAGTGAGGAGATCTGAAAGGAATATGTATTACACTATTAATCTAGAGACCTAATTGGCAGCCCTCATCTAGCTCTTATTTGCCATCATGAAAAAGGTATTATACGTAGCTCTATTAGCCGCAATAGAAGAGGCCCTAATCAGCTGCATACAAAGACCTAAGACGCAGCAAGAAGAAGTGGGCTTATGCCACAGCTAAAGGAAGATGTTGCTCCCCCTATCTTGGTTTAGCAGAGTATACCCCACTTTGCATCATACCCACAAGTTGGGCTTTTTGGGATTGTAGCTCCCCGTCTGGCAAATGGGTTGAGGGGGCTTAGGGGTGTGTGATCCTTACCTTTGGTAAGTCAGGTATCTCACCCAAGCTTATGGTTCAAGGTGTTCTACCACATGACTCTTGAGGGTCATTGTTGGGAACATCAGTAAGCAATAGGATGGATGAGACATTGTGTCTCATCTATTGCCCAACATAGGGTGGAAGAAGTATGCTCCCCTATGAGATAACTTGGGGTGAGAGTGTCCCACAGGACCTTCCTCATTGTCATTGGATTCTAGGTTGAGATTGAGCTCCCTGATGTGGTTTCAGGTGGAGATGTGCTCCCTAATATCGTTCCGGATTGAAATAAGCTCTCCAATGTTGTTGATCTGAATTGAGGGTGGTAGCTTAAGCTCCCCTTTGATGTCAAATTCTTCTTCTCTTAAATTTGAGAGTGTTCAGGACCAGAGATAAGCAAGGATAAGCAGAGATAAGCCGAGATGAGCAATGACGACATTTAATGACAAGATAGTTGAGATAGGATATGATTTGATAACAGGATACTTGCAATGATTACGTGATGCAATTGGAATTTCTCCCTAGCTGAGAGGGAGTGTTAATTTGGCAGCTCGAGGACATTCAAATCATGGGACTAGATTCCTCATTTCAAGAGGACCAATTTCAATCTTTGAAGCACTGGATTTGGACAAGGGAAAGTGTATTTTTGAAGTGAAGCCCACATGTGCACAAAAGGACAGGTTTTCCCTAAAGAGAAAGTGGACACCCTTGAAAGCCTATAAATACAAGTGACCTCAACCTCATTTGGACATCATCATCATTCATTCTTCTTTCTTTGTTTTGGCTCGCACATGTCTGACATAGTTTGCAGAGATTGGTTCGTACAGGTCTGAAATTCCAGTGTGTAAAGCTTGCACATGTGATTAGGGTTTTTGGTTCCCAGCTGCAAGCATGTTACAGAGTATTTTTGGTCATAACCGTAGGCATGCAGGCTTATGAGTGCGGTTGGAGGGTTTTAGCCACACACATGTGCACTCTCTCTGTGTAGCTGGAAACTAGGGTTTAATTTTTACAGTTGACCGCATAATTTGATAATTGGCTACAAAGTTCGACAGTTGACCACATATATTGATAGTTGGTTGTTAAAATTGGCAACTAGGGCAAATTCCACCTCAGGACAACTCATTTGATGGAGATGATGATTGCATTGGATTCCTCTTTTCAAGAGGTCCAAGATTGATAGAAAGATCATCTCATTCGGACAAGCAGAAGTGTGATTTTGAATTTATGACCACACATGTGCAAATTGTTTAAGTCGGCCTCAGTTAAATGTAAGCTCAAGAAGCCCGATGGATGTGTCTCTTCACCCACAATGAAGTGTATAAATAGAAGATACCTCACACCTCATTTGGGCATCCATCACGCACACATTCTTCTCTCTCTTCATCAGATTGATTCGTATAGCTTGGGGCAGCCTCTCTCTTTCTCACACATGCAGCTAGGAGGACAATAGAAGATACCTCACATCTCATTTGGACATCCATCACTCACACATTCTTCTCTCTCTTCATCGGACTAGTTCGTACAGCTTGGGGCAGCCTCTCTCTGTTTCTCACACATGCGCCTAGGAGGACAAGGTTTATGGGCAAAAATCACAAGTCCAATTTTAAACAGTTTGACCAACATTGACCGAGGAGATTTTGACGAGTTTTGACAATGGTTTTTGGGGCATAATTTCGATTTCCATAGGATACATTGACTATCACAGAAATGAAAGTTTTTTGGGTCGTTTGACCTGCGTTGACCGCAGAGTTGACTGTAGGTTGACTTAGTTTGACCAAAGTTTTTCTGATTGTTTTAGGTTGACTTTGACCATTGGTGGAGACCAAGTTTCACTGCCTTTGATCAAGCTTCAAAGGAGGTATTTCACTATTGTTTTAACCAACGTTGACTTTCTGGTTAGGGCTAAAGTTTGACTACAAATGACTGCAGAATTTGACAGGGTTGATTTGACTTTGTATTGGGCTAATCAATTTGACTTTTGTACTCTCTCTCTCTTCTGAACTATTGAATAATAATAAGAAGATTTGATCAAAAGGTTTTCCCCGCATTGGGGATTTTCCCTGGCATCCGTCAAATCTGGTGTTCTCTTGTCTTGGCTTGTCTTCTGCAATTTTGTTTTATGTTCTATCTACATTTATTGTCAATGTGATTAATGGTTAATGTGATTGCTACCGGAAATAATTGGAAATTGTTATTAGGCTGCTAAAGGAACATTGAAGTAAATTGTGCGAAGCATAGAACATACCATTGTTATCTAAAATTAATAACCACGGGCTTCTGAATCAAGGTTTTGATTATTAGCATTGTTGGGTTCGTCTTTTGGATGTTGTTAGTTGATTTTGCTCGATAGATATGTTGTCAAAGATATGGATCATTGTACTCTCGCTTTGTTGAAACATTCAATGACAATCTAATAAAAAGAGGAATTTGAAAGGGTTTTCCCCATAGTGGGTTTTTCCCTGGTCTCCAACTAATCTTGGTGTCTCTATGTCTGAATGTTTTTCTTCTATTGTTCCTTTATGTTCCGTTGCATTGATAATGATATTGTTTTTCTATATAATTGCATATGTTGTTGAATAATGTTATGATGTTGTGGGGTGAATTCAATATGTAAATGATGAAATGCAATTATCTAAAGCAAAGAACTACAGCCTACACTAATTAAATATTTGATCTCATAATACAGAAAACAAAGCAAAGAACAAGATACATAGGACACACTTATTTTTGGACACAATAGTCCCCAGAAAAACCCAATGCGGGAAAAATGGTGTAGCAATTCTGAGGGTTTATTATTACACAGGAGAAATATCTGAATACAAATCTAGGATGCTCATCTAGCAATCCTTTATAGAGAAAATACTAGCAGAAAACTTGAGAGTGAATTTTACCTCACTTTACTCGGCAGAATTCTGGCTAATCCGGCACAAGACTGGCTAACCCCGACTATTTCTACACTGGCCCTGCCTAGGCCTCGTGTCAACCCTTCGTCAGCTTCTCTGCCCTCTGCGTCAACTATCCCGTTTGTTCCCAGGAGTTCTGGACTCTGCGTGACAGGCAGCTTTTCTGCTCTAGGCACGCCTTCCTAGCTCTGTGTCTAGGCTGCGTGGGCCCAGACTGGCCCAACATAGCTCTCCCTGCTACTGTGCTACCTCTCTGCAAGCTCTCTCCGCCTCTATGTTGATATTCTCCAGAAAGTCCTTCTAGATTCTCAATGCCCCTTTACTGTTGAATGATTACTCAATTCGAATTTCTAAGCTTCCTAGCCCCAAAAATGGAACTCTAGATCAATTCTCCCTCTTGTGTGTGTTTCCAAATGAACCCCAAGCCTCCATTTTATACTTTTCCTATTGAGTCTTCAACGGTCAAGATTAAGTTTCTAATCAATGGCTAAGATTAAAACATGACTTGATCCACCTTCTAAATCATTCCCACCCATATTTTGATTAATACTCATTAATATTTTAATTTTCCTAAGTTTAGACTTAAGAACCCCATTAAAAATATTAATTATTTTAATAAAATACAATATGGGTGGAATTTCACCAAACAGTTTCTGGGTTCTTTAGAACTCATGTGCCTTAGCCTCTGCACCAATTTTCAAGGCTAGAGCACTTCCGATGCTACCAAAAACTAACATAAAATTCCCATGATCTCCACTAAAGAAGAAAGCTATTGTTGGAAATAAGTCCCTAGTTAAGAGGGAAGCAAGTCCCTAGTTAAGAGGGAGCTTGGACAAGTCCCCTTGATAAGAGGGAGCTTGGGTACATTCCTTTTACAAGAATGGGTACATTCCTTGATAGGAATGGGAATATCCTCCCTAGTTGAGAGATAAAGATAGACACATCATTCTTGCCTTCACTTGGGAAGAAAGAATGGGGATCGAGTAAGCATCTGGCATCTGATACTCTTTGAGGACTAGGAATCCAAGATAAGCATAGTCCTGGAAGGAAATACCCTGTGAACACCCAGGTGGGGTATGCTCCTTGAGAGACAATGATGATGGTGTCTATAAATCATTGGTCTCGCCAACATTGTGCTCTGATCTCGTGGAGAGATAGAGTTGTTAGTCAAGGACTTGCTATGTGACAACGTTGGATGATATGATGTTATACAAATGGGTTCCCAATATTACTCTTCTTACAAGAATTCTTCAGATTAAGAATGTCCAAGTACCTTGTATGGATTATGAATACCTCCCTAGTTAAGAGGGAGTGTTGAAATACGTAACTAGGTTCGGTCTTAAGAATGACATATGTATTCATGATTTTATGTATTTAATGAAAAGAGAAAAATAAATTTATTATTTTTGTTCTTAAAGCATGGGTTTCATGCTGAAGGGAAATTTATTTTTAGGTCAAGCACCCACTGACTACGTCTAGGTTCGTCATAAAGTCAATTGAGTCATTGTTGTGTATTGAAGACCCATTTGGGCATGTTACATATTGTAAGAAGATTTATTTGAGTCAAAATAGAGCCAAAAGACCCTCCAAGACCTCGTCATGGCACAAAGATCAAGTCGGCCTACATGAAGGGGCAAGTCGGCCGAAAGATAGCAATTTGTACCCCTCAAAAGCCCTATATATAAGAAGGAGCTTGACCTCATTTAGACACACTCTCAAGCAAGTTCAACCTCCTCAAGATGGAAACTGGAAAAGGATGGAGAAGAACAAGAAGAACAAGATCGAAGTTTTGGGCCTCTCTCTCTCTCTTTGGTTACGGTTTCTACAGTTATTGGGCAAGACAAAATTTTGAAGCTACATCGAAGCTATGAAGTTGCATCACATTTGTGAAGCTGCAAGGTCAAAGCTGTGAAGCTTGTTGAAATTTGGTACCGGAGGACAGGTGGTTCCCTAAGGCTTTGATCTTTGGCCTAGGGAAAAGTGTCCAAAAGAATTTAATTTTTCTCCTAACGTAACTTTATAATTTTTATAAAGTTAAATCTAATTTAAAAGTGACTTTAAGTGATAAAGTTACTAAAGTCTAATTTTAAAGTGACTTTAATAAAGTTAATGTAAAATTAGAAGGAAAAGTGACTTTGGAAATAAATGACTAAGTGGGTCTTTATTAAAGTGGGGTGAGTTAAAAAATAAAAAGTGAGATTTAAATGAGCATTTAATCTCAGCCCTAGATCTCAATCTATTTCAGCCATTGGATTTAGAGGTTACCCAAAAGTCACTTAAGATTAGATTAAAGGAGGAAAAGGAGGCAAAAGGTCATTCATTCTTTCATGAGCAGATTGAGAGAAGGAGAGCAAGAGAGCAAGGGAGATTTCTGGACAAGGAGGAGAAGAAGACAGCAACTTGGCACACATTCCAAGGCATCAGTTGAACAGATTTGTACAGCTGATTCAGCACACAGTGAAAGGCTGATTTTGGCACGATTTTCTAGAAATCCGTACAGCTGGTTTGCACAGAAATCGAGGAGCAGTTTGATGTTTTTTCTGCACGCAAATCAAGGTCTGTATAGCACATTTATTGCAGTCCGTACAGTGCATTTAATGCAGGCCATACAACAACATTTAAGGCTGAAAGTGGGCACGAAAATCGAGGAGGCCGTACAACATTTATTGCTGTCCTGTTTGCTGTCAGGCACGGGAAAAGAGATAAGTTGTAAATTTGCTTGCCGATTTTTTGCTGAATATTTCTCACTGTAAAAAAGGCATTTTCAGAAATAAAGAAGAGTTCTCGAACTGGTTTTCCCCAAGAGTTGTAGGGGGTTTTTCCAGGGTCACATTGACCAAAAATCACTGTGTTCAAATGTGTTAAATGACTATTTGTACCTGCTGATTTTCTATTTCTGCATTTTCCAGCATTCTGCAAATTTTCCAAAATTTGTGTTTTCAGCAAAAATTTATTTTTTCAGTTGTTGAATGTATGAATATGGGAAAGGGCATTTAACTATATGGGAGAAATAAGGTGAAACTGAAAACCGGGGTGGGAAATGAGAAATTTCTACAGTTCGAATAAGCATTTTAGAGGCATGTATTTCGGGGTTACTATAGATGTTCGAAAAAGGAACAAGGAGGATAAGGTACAAGCATACTCTCGGTACTGTTGCAAGAAGGCGCTATCACTTAGTGCTATCACAGTGAAGTATTATCTCAGTTCGGTGCAACTACAATGACGAAGGTTAGATGCCACTACAGTAAGGAAGGATTGGTGACAGTATATTTCGGTATCATCAAAGTAAGAATATCTAAGTGTATTGCAGTGATGATGCTGACACAGTGAAAGGAAGGAGGGTGACTTGATGGAGGGAGTCTGGTCTAGTTTGTAAAAGTCTTGGTCATCTCATCTGGAATCTAATGAGGGAAGAATTTGTGACTGGGTTTTCCCCTCGATGGGGGGTTTGCCCTATATCTTGTGTCCTCTTCTTTTGTTGCTTGGCATTAATCTTGATGATAAGAAAAGATAACTATGAGATCTAATACTAATAATGAAAACATCACAAGTTAATAAGGAAAATCATTTTAACTGCCATCTCTATGGATTTTTCAACACTTCCCAGCATTGTGCTTCGATCTAGTGGAGAGATAGAGCTTACTTGTCAAGGACTTGGTATTTTAACAATACTGGTTATGATGGTGTTATCATCAGTGATGCTTATCAATCTGGATCCTTTCTTATAGAAGTCTTTAACTTCAGCATATCCCAATGAGTCATTATGAATACCTCCCTAGTTAAGAGGGAGTGTTGAAATAGTAACTAAGTTTGGTCTTCAAAATATTATGATTTTGTAAAAGTAAAAAAAAAAAGGAATTTATTTAAGTACCTTTTGGTCAAATCTCAACCAACTTCCAAGACAACCCTTCAAATGACAAGTCGGCTCAGCCTTTAGAGGCACCTTTTCAGAAATGGAAACAACTATATATTGGCATCTATTCTCCACCATTTGGCAAGCAATCTGATGGTCTCCTGTGGAAGAATAATTCGGGTATCTGAGGCACAATCTTCTGTGGCTATACGAGCTATTTCAGGCAGTTCTGTGGATAAAGCTACCCGAGGCAGTGTTATTTCAGTGAATGCGAGCTACCTAAGCAGTGAATGCAAGCTACCTGAGGCAGTGTTATTTCTGAGGAATGCAAGCTATTTTGAGGCACTATTTCTACTGTGATTATTCAAGCTATCTGAGGCACTCTATCTGTGTGTACATGGCATCTTGTGATACAACTTATTGAAGATCTTGTGGACAGAAGTGTGGCAGAGTTTGACCTATTGGTGGAGGGCTAACTTGGCACTTTAGTTACTGGTCAGTTTATCTATGACTTGGATTTCTCTTGTTGATGAAGAATCTATAAAGAAAGGATTGCTGGATTTTTCCCCTTGCAGGTTCTGCCCTGCCCTCTGACCTAATTTCTGGTCTCTCGTCTTTTTTGTACATTGTACTTGGATAATTGCATGATGACCTAATGAATGAAGTAAATGCTAAATGAAAAACATATATAACGTTTAAACAGTCACAAGTAATTATCATGATTAGAAAATCAAATTGCAACTGAATTTCAACATCGAAGAGATCAAAGGGCAGAGACACGCCATTATTGAGGACAAGCCAGATTCAGAGTCAAATCCCTCAAAGCATCAGCAGCTCTTCCCACACTGGCACTTGCTATCTTGCTTCTGTTTTGATTATGTTTCTTTGGTTGTTATATCAGACTATTTCCATTTTTGTATGTAATAGAATTCTGCAGGTGTATGTCATATGAAGCACTATTATCATTATAATTGCAGACTGTCTGAAAAGTCCTGGCCCTCAGAAAAACTTGATCTATATCGGATGAGCTATCTTGTTTTGGTTTAAAAAAAATAGACACTACAGGCTGGAGCATCTGAGACACATGTTTTGGGGGACTTGAGACTCAGTATACCCTGGCTGAGTGGAACAATGGAAGAGCAATTTGGGATTTATGGGATTATACAAAAGGCGTGAGACCTCATGGAGAGGATTCAGTCCTTTTCATGCCATCATATATATAGGGAGCACAATCAGACTGCGGACAGACTTTCTAAGCAAGTTTGCAGTAGACAGGAGGTCCTTCTCCCATGGCAAATTTTGATTTATAAGTTTCAAATTTTGGTTTGCTGATCAATGTTTCTCCATTTTAAGGATTATCCCTAGGCTATAAGGTAGATCTATGACAACTTTAAGGTTTTCTGTGTTTATATATGAACACAGAGTTAGTTTTCTCCACTCATGTTCCTGACACACTGGTGGCACGGATTACAAACTGTATCTTTCTTATTTTCAGTAGTAGAAAAAGATACATTTTTCTGTGGGATGAACAATATAGGGTTGGGATCAAAACTTCATAATTCTTTTGTCTTGCCCTGCTACAATTGAGGATATATATACAATGACCTTATTATCTTTATGCAAACTGATAACAGCCTTACAGTTTGCCATAGAATTATTTCACAACTCACTACTGTGCATTTTGACATATCTATACAAGATACCATTTTAATTACATGGTATAGGATAAAGACAGTAAAGGGATACATTTAAGGCAAATGATAATACAAAAATGCAAGCCAAACTGAAAAAGAAAAGCATATAAAGTCACCCAAATCATGTAAAGCCCCTATACATCACATCTAAATCGATTACCTTTACAGATGCAGTAATGGCTTCCATTTCTTCCTTCGAAACTTTGGAAGACCTACCCACATCAAATGGCACCGACTCTGATTTTTTTAACTCCTGTATAACAACAAATACATTTTAATTAGCAAAGCCAAAAATGTGCGGTTGAGGATTACCCTTAAACCATCAAAAATCAATGCACCAGAAAACCATTTTAAGTGTAAATTCTGACCTTTGGAGCAATAAATGCATCTTCCCTCTTTCTCTTATTTTCTGTTGTCTTCTCTGCTTGCTTCTCTTGCTTTTCATGCCACTTCTTTGCAGCCTTTCTTTGATCACTTAAAAAGTATTCTCCACTCTCTAGTTGCAAGTCAATCTGAAGAAAAAAATCAGTAAATTCCAGGGACAAGTCCTTGAGAAAAAAGAACAACTGCATTTGAGTAAGAGGACAGCAAGAAGCATAGGAAACAAGCACAAAGTTATATAAACATGCATATAACACTATAAGGCATATGGAAATTGACTCATACACATTGAATATAAAATCAATAAGATGTAATGCAAAGGTGCCTACTTTGACAAATTGACCTTCAATGCAGGCAATGAAAAAAATGATAAATCCTTTCACACTTAGTCTTTTCAGAAGTATTGCAATCAGAATTCATCAGTGGTTGACGAATTGTGCAATTTCGTCATCTGAGTGTCATTTGATATCCCACTCATTACATATATGATAAAGATCTTCGATTACAATACTTTTAATCAGCAAGATTTCAAACTCACCTTGCTGGGTTGCTGTGGTGGTGGAAAAGGTGTATAAGGTTTTTTCTCTTTTTTCTTCAGCTTCTTTTGCTTTACATTTCTCCTGCTCAAAATAAATATGGATGTCACTCAACATTGATACAAGAATAAATAAGTTCAAAGTGGTGAAGATAGGCTTCTTGACCAGAATGCATTGATAGAACTTCCCAAGGGAACCAAGGTAAAAAAAAAAGTCTTACTTCTTAAACTTAGGCAAAAACCTATCCCAATTTTCCTCTGCAAGTTCTGGATCTTTTGCAAGTTCCCGCTTTATCATGAGTTCCTAAGTGCAAAAGCACCACACTAATAGTCAGGATATATTTCAATAATCAAGTGCACACGATGTATCATGCAAGAAATTTAACTTGTAAGTTATGCTCACTCACATAATATCAGTACCTTGATATGATAAATCGGATGTATATTACGAATACAATCCTCTGCAATTCTGCGTACTTGTTTCAAACCTTTAAATGAGCCCATGGATGCAACAGTATTACCCTACACCACCAATTGCATATATGTCACTTGGAAAAGGAACCATCTTCTAACAAATTGCAGGGCAATCTACTAGATAATTGTCTCTTTCAAAGCATGCTTGCATCAGTAACATTATCATTTCTGAAAAATATAGTCATGGAGGAGAGAATGCAACATGCAACATACTCCAGATAATCAAAAGCAAAAGATAACAGGCTAAGAAAGCAATTTAAAACGCTCTTACCTGAACAAGAACATAGCAACCAGTCAATAGCTCAATTGCCTGTAGTACAAGCAAAATCCCAAGCAATTTTTTAAGAAAAAAAAAACAAGTCATAAAAATGCTTTCCATCTCAACTTTCACTCGTTAAAAACTTGTCAGAGGTAGTTACAGTATCATGGCACATTCAAAGAGCATTACCTTGAGTGTTGAACCATTAGGACCCAATAAGCGCTGCCGACGTTTGACAAATCTTTCCTGAGCATGGGACAAAGTCCTTTTAGAGCAAAATCACATAGGCAAACACTAAAAACTACAATGCCAAGTCATTTATAAATCTTTAAAAATAATAGGTGCCTTCCTAATATGGAAGGGCTTTATTTGAAGCACACTCTGTTAGTTAAATCAAGTTCTTACGTAGCCAAACCCATAAATGCAGAAAATGTTATATAAAGCATACATGCAAATAAATGAAAGGATTGATGACAGTGGATATTATGAATAGCAGCTTGACAGCCATGAAGCTGAAATGCTGTCGTTGATTATAAACACAAGTACAGTGTTTCTCATCTGATCCTACTAATTTTCATCACAAGTGCCACGCAGTTGATGAATAAATTATTCAAAGTTGCTTTTTGTTTTTAGCATTAGCAGTTGTTTCACTCTTCATTGTCATGATGATTCCTCTTTTGATCACATTAATGGGGTAACTATTGCAACGTTAATCCAATTGAAAATGTCACAATCTGCATGTGCATACATGAAGTATGCACTCATATGCTTCAAAAATGACATCTAAAAAATTGCAGAAAACTGGCCCATCTAAGAAATTGCAGAAGTTTTTCAGGTTTGGAAAGGCAATTTGATTCATACAAACTGCTTTGTCAATGAAGAATATAAACATGACCAATTTTTCATGTCCTAGGAAGATACATGTAGACTACATACTATTATATTGTCCCAATTAGATATCAAAAACTACGTAGTAACTGACAACATCCAGAAGATGAATCAACAGTTAGTAATATGACTTAAATTGACATACCATAAGCATCGATGTCAGTAATTCAAGTGGTCAACATCAACAAGCTATAAACATGATAGATGTGAAAGATAAGATGGACATGGACTCGACATCCACATCATACATGAATAGACCTGGAATTCTTGTGTTTCATTTAGATATTCATCCAACGTTTTGAACTATGATTCACACTCTATCATCAGGGATTGCACAATGCAGGGCGTGTCAAGGAAAATAATTGCAACTTCCAGCACACATGCACACACATATATATACACTTAGTTCGAGAAAGGAGCCAAACCATGAAGACAAGCCAACAGTTATTCATCGATATTATAGATACTTCCATTTTTGAGTTTATACATAACCAGTCTCTGGTTTTGCTGAATTTAAGCCTCTCATCCATATGCAGTATATCATGATGTTTTTCAATTTCCACAGTTTCTTGTGCACCTCTTTTTCTAGTTTTCAACCTTGACAACCAATTTGGCATTCTGAATGCAGATATTATGATTTGTATTAAAGAAATCATCTGCAAGAGCAGATCTTACGACACAACCATGTGCAACATCTGCAATATATTCTTTTAACCTTACCTGAAGAGTGCAACCCATTTCTCCAATTTACTATTTTATGCATAGAGGGAAATATAAATCAAGCACGAGAATTCCAAAGCTATTCATTTTTCCACCTTCACAAGAATTATTTCAACATCATACATTTCATGAATCACAACATGAGTTGACACCAACAGAGTGATTGGTAAAGAGACCAAACCGGACACTTAGTTGAAGTTCATTGAGGAAACTAATGAAAATATCGATCCAGTTTAGAGGATTAGAGATGATTGTTGAAACAACGGCCCTCATAAAAAAATATGTTTGTTTACAGTGAATCCACAAAGGTTTACCGTTGATTCTTGCATGTCCACAATTTCACTGGAGAAATAGCACAAACAGACTGATAATCAGTTGCCAATTCTTATTCATATATACCTGAAATTGTGATATGTACATTTAATGTTTGACAACTTGTCTACATAGTTCAATTTTTGGTTTATCTCAAGTCTCAAGATTTATTTATATCTAGTCATTCATGTGTGAGTACAATGCAGAGAGTCTATATCATGTAATTAACGTGTGAGTGCAATGTATAGAATCATGTGTATGTGTATGTCAAGGTTGGTTGATGTTGATGATTTAATTGGATATATATATATATATATGAAGCCCCAAGGGTTAGTTTGATTGTTAGATGCTCTTATGCCAAGTCCACAGAGGTCTTAGGATCAAATCTTCTCAAGTCCTTTGGAGATACCAACACCTTATGAAGATGGCAATTGACTCGCCTTCCATCTGGAAATTCTGAGGAAGAAGGGGGGGAGCTCCACAAACCCTGGCATGACACCAAAATCCCCATTCTTTGCATAACTGTGTGAGGGTAGGGTGAAAATATTTCCTAGGAAAACAATATACATATATATCAACTTTATATGAGTTGGCTCATTGCCAATGTTTTCTGTCCATAAATTTCATGTCGATGACAGTTTTTGATAAATTATAATGTTGTTTTAATGTTAAGACTATCAAGACTCGTATGAGTTTGAAAAAAGATAATGTTTATTGTTAAGTATCATTAAGGATGAAAAATTAGAAGTCTGAAGAGAATAGGTGAGTCAATATCTTAGCTCTTGGCGAATAGCAAATTAGTTAAGGGTAGCATAGTCACAATTTTGCAAAGAGTCTAGCCCAGTCTAATTTAGAGTTGAGTCGTCCACGTTTCCAACTAGAATATGCATACTTGAAGACTCTCCACATCATGTTGAAAACCTTAAAGATGCGAGAAGATAAATAATTTTATTAAGTTCCAAAAATAACCAAGAAATAGGTCAGCAGGACTAGAGAATACAATCAATGGTCATTAGACTATGGCACTGTCTAGAACACTCCTAGAAGCTAAACTGTGAACAAACAAGAGATCAAACAGTAACAAAAGAACCAATAGCAGAATCTAGGTAAAGCAGAAGAGGAAAACCCTAAGAGGGATGAAGCCCTAATTTAACACCAACATCAGAAATATAAATAAACGATTATCTTTCAGATTTAAAGAATTGAACAGATAATTATTTTGCAGAATAAGACATTCTATTGAAGACCAGAAGATCATTTTGAAAACCTCAATAATATTTTAGATTCGCAGACTTGCAAAATTTGTTCATAATTAATAAATGCAAGAGCACATCTCCATTTGATGACATGCACATTTTCGTTTTTAAGCCAGCATCCAAGAGGGTTCATAAAAACTTAAAAAGTGAAGAGTAAAGAATTAAGAGGGTTCATAAAAACTTAAAAGCGAAGAGTAAAGAATTAACTCCTGGAAGAGTGAAGATGTTTAGCAAAGTTAATGACGTTAAGCTAAAAGCATTTCTCTACTGCTCATATATCCACCTAAAATGGTGCAAAAGCAAGAGAATAACTAATGTGTATAGAATATGAGCATTTCTAAGACTCAATAAAGCAAAGCACTATAAAAAATAGCTTATAATGTGAATAAATATCATTGAATCAAAAAACTAGGAAAGATAACCCAAAGATGTCGATGAATATCCAAAGATTAATTATCAATTATTCAATTTCCAAAATAATTAAAAAAAAATGAACTTCATCCATGCAAAAAATTTGAAACCATGTAAAACAAGGAAAGAACAATATGTCATTACCTTATTCCGGGTGAGGTCTCCAATTTTAATTATATCACACTGCATCTCATCATCTAGGATCTTAATTGCCTACAGGATCAAGTCAACGCAAAAACATTAATACAGACAATTTCATTATAAAAAAAATGTCAGTGCTTGATTTACTGAACTCAATTATACATCTCAGAAGTTAATTACAACAGTCAGACTAGATTTTAACATTGCAAGTTTGCATATTTCTATGCCTCTAAACTCAAGAGGATGCTATATTTGATCACAGAATAGAATTACAAACATAAATAGAAAACCTACTTGTGTTACTGGCACACTCCTTGACAAAAGTTTGATAAGGTCACGAGCCTTGATAATTATGTAAGGATCCTTAGTCTTGCGAGTTGTCGAAACAGACATTGATCCCTCAACCTGTCATTTCACCATAACAAATGATGAGTAGGAGGGATCCATACAACCCTCATAGTAATCAATACTCAAGATACATTAAAAGATACAAAATATGATATTTTCATTACCTGCATTTTCTACGCAAATTGATATACTGAAAAGCTCAATTGCTCCTCAATTTTGCAATCCATGAATTAATCATAAAAAACATTGCATTTGGCAAAAACCATTGCAATTTGCAACACATAATTTGAAAAACAAAATTTCAATGTGGGCAATTTGTTTTTAGAAATCCATTGGTTGTGCTCATATCGATAAGAGAAATTTCACCCTTAACAAGAAAAAGTACACATTTCCTACATCCCTTAAAAGAAACCTCTGTTATTCCATCCTTGAAGGAATCCACATATCTCTATTTTAGCTACCACTCATTTCTTGATATCTTTGAATCCTGCCCATGATGTTTTCACACCTCTATTTGACACGGTAACTGTTCTGATTCCTGAATACATAATTTGTATTTCCATGTTATACGGTGATCCAAAATGGATCATGGAGGAATAGAATCGTTGGCAGAAGGCTTATTTCTGTTGAAAATGTAGTGAGCAAGGTCTTCTGGCTTGTGCCTTAGCCAGTGAAGACCTCGAACTTTCCTCATGAGTTAGACTTCAGTTAGGATGAGTTATTTCCAGTTTATTGGAATAATCATCAAGTTAACATGTGTAGAGTTGGAACTTCAGTTAAGTGGAGTCTTCATCAGTTTGACAATAGAACGAGGTGGCAGTTAGAAGTTCAGTGAGAGCAAGTTAGTCTGCAGTCTTGATTGAAGGAAGGACGAGTTGAAAACTCCAATGATGATTGGAGAGACAATCAATTGGACTCTCAGTTAACTTATCAATTAGAACTCAAGTTCTAAATTTGCACTGGGTCTCCCTGCATGTTCAAATTGGGCCTCTAAAGGAAGGACAAAGGCACAAGGATTATTCATTGTTTTGTGCACAAGATTGTGTTACAAGACAGCTCACGAGTTTGTGAGAAGAGTCTTGTTCGTGGAGAGCGCAGAGAACCTGTTTCCTAAGAAATAGGAGGAGGAAGTGCGCAACTATTTAAGAGCCAGTTGTGCACAGGAAGGAGGAGCTGGGGTCCTAAGAAATAGGGGCTGAAGTGCACTAAGAAATGGGGCCCAAATGTGCTAGAAAATAGGGCCTGAAGTGCGCTAGGAAATAGGAGATCAAGGAAAGGAATAAGGCTGCCAAGTGCGCAAGGAAGGGGGAGCAGAATTGAAGCAAGACAGCAGGGTTTGCAGAGAGAGTCAATGAGGCAGCAGAAGATTGGTTGCAAGCTAGAGGGCCAAGATCAAGCTGTGATCTAGGCCAGCCGAGATCAACCATATCAGCTGAGATTTGTGAGTAAAGCAGAGTGCTTTCTCAAGTGAGACAGTTTGCTCTGTAATAGATTCAATTGTTCCAAGACAATCAATAAAATACCACATCAAGCAAGCAGGTTTTCCCTGTTGGGTTCCCAGACAAAAGAGTGTCATTCTGTGCATGTGTCTTTATATCTCTGGTGTTTTTATTCCGCTGCTTATGAATTGTTAAGAAACTATCCTGGTGAAAGTAAACTAGTTTCAGTTTTCAGTTATTCATCAAGTAGTTGCAAAGTTTCATGGAAATTTAACAAGCTCTATATCTCAGATCAAGACCATATTATTGAAGGGGTTGACTCACATGAAAAAAGGAGTCTCTTGTTTATGGAATGTTCATGCTCGAAATTTGGTAGAGGATAAAGAATAGTTTGCCAATGCTGCAATCGTAGTCTTTACCACATCAATGAAATTGAGACATGTGTGACACATATAGAAATATTATTCGCCAATGTGAATTATTGGTGAAGTTCAAGGAGATATCAAAGTTAATTCCATACTAGAATCAACGACCACATACGCAAATGGAATTTTAGGGTATGGCCCTTCCCCGTCCGTTCAAAAAGATAAAACCACAAAGTACCACAAAAAAGGAAGCTCATGCACAATCATCATTTTTGTGATTGATGCCAAGTGCACTCCCTGGTGAAGTTTAATGTAGTCAAACTTCTGGATACTCCAAGTGTCTGATCACAGAAAGACCAGATGATTCACAAGTCATTTCTGAGGTCAACACAAGGGGTATCTTCATAAAGCATCGAATAATCTCAAAATCCAATTGTATGGTGACAAGTTGATGAAGAGGAAGTTGGTCAACACATCAAGCAACCTTGGTGGGAAGTGTGGCTGGCAACTTGTGTCTGCAAACTGCACCCAATCATAATTTATAATGTTCCACAAGAAACCAACATGGGCACCACATTTCTCAAATTTCCACACAAGCAAATCAAATGAAGTAAGGAAACAAGAAGTCCAACACAAACTATGCAATTACAATTTATCACAATGTTTCATGCCCCACATTTAGCATTCATAGAGAAAGGGCATAAATAAATCCATAGAGGTTTGAAGCAATCATGGAAGTGTTAAAATTGGCAACTAGGTCAAAATTCCACATTGGACAGCTCATTTGGTGGAGATGATAATTGCATTGAATTCCTCTCTTTGAGAGGACCAAAATCGACCTAAAGCTCATCAAGTTTGGATAAGGGTAAGTGTATTTTTGAATTATAAACCCACATGTGCATATTTGATCAAGTCGGCAAAAGCAAATTCGACACCCTTGGAAGGCTATAAATACAAGTGACCTCAACCTCATTTGGACATCATCATGGATCATTCTTCTATTTTTTTCTTGTTTTTGGCTCACACGGGTTTGAGGCAGATCTGCGGAGGAATGGGTTCGCTCGAAGGTCAAATTGCAGGGTTGAAAGATCGCATCTTTGTTTTAGGGTTTTCGGCCTCGGTCGCAGGGATGCTACAAAGAGATCTTGACTACAGTCGCCCGTTGCCAACTCATCTCTACGACTGAAGCATTCCAGTGGCTCGCACAGCATGTCCTCCATGCGACCATCATCTAGGGTTTGGTTTTTCAATTATCTGAAGTTTTTGCTAATTGACCACAGTGTTCGGCAGTTGACCGCAGACAGTGACAGTTCATTACAAGTTTCAAAACCAGGGTTTTGAGTATGAGCATTGTTGGGTTCATCTCATGGATATTGTTTAGTTGATTTTTGTTCGATAGTTGTATGGATGAAGATATGGATAATTGTACTCTCTTTTGTTGAATCATTCAATGACAATCTAATAAGAAGAAGAATTTGAAAGGGTTTTCCCCATAGTGGGTTTTGCCTTGGTCTTCGACCAATCCTAGTGTCTCTATGTGTGAATGTTTTTCTTCTATTGTTCCTTTATGTTATGCTGCATTGATGATGATGATATTGTTCTTTTTACATAGTTGCATATGTTGTTGAATAATGATGTAAATCTGAATAATGTTATGATGTAAAGGGGTGAATTCAATATGTAAATGAAGAAGTGTGATTATCAAAGAAAAGAATAATATAGCCCTAAGAAAAATTAACATGGTATCAAAGCCAGATTGAAGAAAAGTCATAGAGATCACCCCTATGATGACAACATTGGATGCAAGAGAGGATGGTGGAGAACTAAAAGAATACTAGGGTTTGAAGGTAACCCTAGGCAATTTGTGTATTAGGGTTTGATGGATATTATGAGGATAGGGTATGAGAGAAACCTTGGTTTATGACAAATATTTGAGGTATGAAATCTATAAACCCTAGTATGATCAATGGAAAAATGTTCAAGCACCTGTGTCAGATTTAATGAAGCCCTAGATGGGATAGTCTCTAGTAGGTCTAGTTGTTGATAAAGTTGGTTGAAATAGTGAAGGCAACATTGTCATATGGACAATGGACAGTGATGGCTCTTGAAGGCTAGTTCAAGAGGGAGATGATCACCTCTCATTGAAGATAAGTACTTTTCGATTTATGTCTTTACTTTTGTTTAGACTTATGGATCTAATTATTGTTTTGATCATTACTTATACTTCCTACATGTATATTTGAGTATTTGGATGCTTCCAACTTCTTGATGAGAAGTGATAAGTGGATCCTTCTTAAGGATCATCTGAGATGCAGGAAACATAGCTAGTGCAAAAAGAGAAGAACTAGCATTGGAAAAGGTAAAGAGGTGATGAAAAGGTGACAAAGAGCTACAAGTTGCTTATATAAAATAAGCAGGTGCACATGTATCTAAATATTACAAGGTATGTATGGTGTATTGTTTCAAATGTTATGTTTCAGTTGTAATATTGGATGGCAAGGGAAGCCCTAAGGTATGATGAATGTCTCCTTCACAAATGGCTCATACATACATATGAAAGTGATTTGGATTCATGGTTCTTAAGATGAAATGGTGCACTTGGTAGTGAACAAGTATCTTACCTTTTAGACATGATTTTGATATATTGGTATACTTGATGTTTGGCTAACATCTATCATTTTGGATATCTTGATCCCATAAAGAAGGCTAGCACCTTGATTCTAATAGATAGTAACTTGATATTATTGATAATGTTTGTGATAATCATGGTAACCATGATGATAGAAATACAACAATGAGATTGATATTCATGAACTTTTGTTGACCGTGGTTATGTTTTGATGTGCTTAGTAATTATGGCATATGGTAAAATTGAATGCCTTGACTTGGTGGAAGTACTTTGTGTTCATGATCCTTGAAGTATGATGTTACACATGTATGCTTCCCTAATCATAAGACTTGTTTGATGAAAGTTTGATGTCATGATGTAATGGTGAAGTAGTTGATGTTAACATATATGACCATGATAAATATGTGATATAATCTGACTTCATGATCTAACAAATATGTTGCCGCATGACAATATTATAGACAGGTTGATGACTTGAATGGAGATGATTGAAGTGGCTTCCCATGAAGAGGGAGAATCTCTCCATAAGATCCTTGCTCCTATTACCATTTGCATTATATATATAGGAGATTCTTTTCTTTTGAAGTATGATTTATGGTCATGAATAGACAAATATCTGATATTGTTGGTCTGCAGCAAAGTTTTGATCTGAGAAGAGAGAGTTTTCTCTTACTCTAAGCCTCAGTCGCATGGAAGTAAGCTCAAGAGTGCAAATATAGCCTCTCAACCACACAGAGGAAGGCCTATGGGTGCATTTATGCCTATAGGACACAAAAGTGAAGTTTTGTGCATGAAATCAGAAGTTCACTTTAAGGATGTCAGTCCTACAAATATGGAGCAGAGAACAAAAAGTTCTATGAGCAGGGAAGTTTGAATGCTTGACTTACTATAATATGAATCTATTGACTAAACTTGTGTTTGCAATAAACTGGAATATGCATATCAATATGCCATTATGATTTAACCATTGAGGCTTGTGTATGACAGTATTTGATCACAGTTGCAAGGGTTTGGTTGTTTGATATAGATAAGCAGTGTTTGGAGTTTTTTCAAGATGCTTAATAATGATTTAGAACTTTGACCTGATATGTTTTGGGGTATAGATCTCACTGTGATAGCAGATTTGGGATTTGACCTAATGACTAATGATTTGATTTGACAATTGATGATTTGCCTTGATAACAATGTTATATGGGCATAGTGATTGTCAGTGACATATATTGGTATTCAATAAATATTCTATTGACATCATTAGCCTCAACACATTGGTTGAAGTATAATCAGTTGTGATTCAGTATGAAGTAATCTTGCAATAAATGGATAGAACTTGCATGACTCATCCTTGGTGTATGCATTTGCATCTAGTGACAGAAATTATTTATATTATGATCATGAGGATGACTTGATAAAGTTTGGTTTCATATTGTTGTTGGCATGATAATAGATGAAGTCATAACTTGATATTTGGATGAGAGCTCTACATGTCACCTGGTTTAAAGAATTTGATAAAGTGATCTTGATGAGTTTGGTCTGGCATCTAAACTTTGATAAGCTTACTTGATTTGATTGCACATTATTGATTTAAGTAACGCTGAGCATATTGGTTTGGTAAAGTGTTATGTTTGCAGAAAGCATTGTATGAAGCAAGCTACCCAATCCTGATGTGTTCGCCTTGACAGCTATCTGACAATGTGTCGATCTAAACCTCTACTTCAAAAGTGGTCCAAGGTATGGCTTTGATTTTGGTTTTATATATGGATGGTATATTCTTGACAGGAAATGAGCCTCTAATGATCAAAGTAAGAGGGAGATGGCCTCTGAAGTTTGAAATGAAGAATCACGGCATGATGTATTACGTCCTGAAGTTGCGAAAAGAAAATCTAGACAGTGGAGCTACTAAAGAAAGTGGAAATTCAAATCCTTGGTCACTCTGCTCAAATTTCAAGAAGTTATGAAAAGATATTGTTGAACCTAACTTAGCAACCGACAGTTGATTGAAGCATTAATGTTCGATGTGGACCCGTCTTTATATATATGTGTATGTGTGTGTGTGTTTTAGAACAACCAGTATGTATTCATGATTGAGTTGCTCCATACACATTGAGTTACCGTCAAGCTCACTTCGAGATATTCGCGTGAGATGATCTATTTTTGGTTTGAGACATTTTTCCTGTAATATGTGACTACATGGGTGTATTGATGCTGATCTGGATCGTGATATAAGCACATCTATGTGCTACCATAGTATGAGATCTGCCATGATATTCTTGGATGATAAGTATGTAGCTTTAAGCACGGCCGAGATAGAGTACAATGTTGTTGACATGACCAACAGTGAGGCAAGATGAAAAATCTCTTTAGAAAGTTGTTTGGGCAAATTTTGGATATTTCATGGATACATTGTGATGACGAAGAGTGGGAAACGATTGGCAGAGAATCTCATATATAGCTGGGATTGAGATACCTTCATATATTGAGCTAGTACTATTGTACGAGACAAGCTTAAGCTTGTGGTTGACACCTCTGTGAGAAGGTGGATGACTATGGTATCATTTTTGTGATATATATATTTTTGTTCTAATATAATATTTGATTTGATGACCTACATGAATAGGAGACTGCTGCTGAGACATGATGATTTCCAGATATGAGCACGATGATATACTTTTGATCTATAGAAAGCATCATTGATCGAGGACACTGAGCCAACTCTCCCCCCCTGTTTGAGTTCCCAAGGTGTGGAATTGAGATGTTGGGCTCTTTGGGGTATCACCCCTATCTGTTACCCATAGAGTTGGAGATGTTGCTCCCCTGTCTTGGTCTTTGCAGAGTATACCCCAGTTGGCATCATACCCACAAGTCAAGCTTGTCGGGATTTTCCCTCTCTGTTTGGCCAATGGGTCGAGGAGGCTTGGGGCATGTGATCCTTAACTTTTGGTAAGTCGGGTATCAAGCCCAAGCTCGAATTATGATGCAAATGTTCTACCACATGACTCCTAAGCATCATTCCTAGGAAGATCAGCAGGCAATGGGATGAGTTGATATGTGCTTCCCTATATCAACTATTGCTCGATAGGGGGTCGCACATGTTTAGCTCCCCCATGAGATTTTGGGTTGAAATGTGCTCCCCTATATCACCTATTGCTCGATATGGGGTCGCACATGTTTAGCTCCCCCATGAGATTTTGGGTTGAGATGTGCTCCCTTATATCACCTATTGCTCGATATGGGGCCACACATGTTTAGCTCCCCCATGAGACTTTGGGTTGAGATGTGCTACCCGATGTGGTTCAAGGTTGAGATATGCTCCCTGATCATATGCTCTTCGATGTTGATGTGGGTCGTAGATTTGGCTCCCCATTGATGTTTCCAGAGTGGTAGAATTAGCCTTTCTGCTGGCAGTGATTCCAGGTGGTAGCAGTAGCTCTCCGATGAATAAAGGGTGGTAGCTTAGGCTCCCCTTCAATAACAGATTATTCCTCTTTTAGATTCGAGAATTTTTAGCTTATGAGCAGAGACAATCAAGAGATGAGCATGAATAAGCAGAGATGAACCGAGATGAACAAAGATGATACGTGGTGATGAGATTCTTGAGATTGGATATGATTTGATGATTTGATGCAGGTGGAATTCTCCCTAGTTGAGAGGGAGTGTTAAAATTGGCAACTAGTTCAAATTCCACTTTGGACAGCTCATTTGATGGAGATGATGATTTCATTGAATTCCTCTTTTCGAGAGGACCAAAATCGACCTAAAGATCATCAAATTTGGATAAGGGAAAGTGTATTTTTGAATTATAAGCCCACATGTGCATATTTGATCAAGTCGTCCCTAAACCAAATTGGACACCCTTGGAAGGCTTATAAATACAAGTGAGCTCAACCTCATTTGGACATCATCATGGATCATTCTTCTATTCTTTTTCTTGTTTTTGGCTCGCATAGGTATGAGGCAGATCCGTAGAGGAATGGGTTTGCTCGAAGGTGAAATTGCAAGGTCCGAAGCTCGCATCTTTGTTTTAGGGTTTTGGGCTTCAGTGGCAGGCATGCCATAGAGAGATCTCGACTACAATCGCTCGCTACCAGGCTCGTCCGTGCAACTGAAGCATTCCAATCGCTAGCATAGCATGTCCTCCATGCGACCGTCATCTAGGGTTTGGTTTTTTAGTTATCAAACATTTTCGCTCATTGATCACAGTGTTCGACAGTTGACTGCAAACAGTGACAGTTCATTACAGGTTTCAGAATCAGGGTTTTGAGTATGAACATTGTTGGGTTTATCTCATGGATATTGTTTAATTGATTTTTGTTAGGTAGTTGTATGGATGAATATATGGCTCATTGTACTCCCTTTTGTTGAATCATTCAATGACAATCTAATAACAAGAAGAATTTGGAAGGGTTTTCCCCATAGCAGGCTTTTCCCTAATCTCCGACCAATCCTAGTGTCTCTATGTGTGAATGTTTTATTTCTATTGTTCCTTTATGTTCCGCTGCATTGATGATAATGATATTGTTCTTTATACAAAGTTGCATATGTTGTTGAATAATGATGTAAATTTGAATAATGTTATGATGTTATGGGTTGAATTCAATATGTAAATGAAGAAGTGCAATAATCAAAGCAAAGAATAATATAGCCCTAAGAAAAATTAACAAGAAGGGCATAAATAAAACAAATAATGAATCCTTAGGGAAATTGTGGATTGGTAGTGTTGCACTAAAATAAGTGTATTAGAGAGCAAGTTTCAAGAAAATCAACACCAATCAATGGTTCTAAGTTCTAACGAAGCCAAGAATTGGAAGCTAAAGAAGAAACATAGCAAAGAAAGATATTACATTGTAGCATTTGAGTCATTTGCACAATGAAGAAGCTCATGAGAGAACCTTTGAAAGTTGTTTGCCATGAGATTCAACAAAGAGCCACACAAGCAATTTCCACGCTATAGTTTCTCCACACTAGGTCTCTCTAAGGTAAATCTTTATGTTTATGATATGTGATCATTGCTTTTGCGCAAAGTAAGTTACATTATATATACAATAACAATAACTAGAAATAGTATAAATAAACATAGATGAGCAACAAACTAATTTAACACTATAAGCTTCATGTTCGTAACACATGTCAGCCATACATTGAGCAACTATAGATAATACAGGTGTTAGAATGGGTCATGTTGAAGGAATTGAGAAGCTAACCACAATGAATGCTAGCACGACTAAGGAGATTGCAAGAAGGTAGAGAGTTAGCTCCAAAAAATCCAAAGAGTAGTATAAGGGGGAAGAAGAAATCAAACACGGCGCATACATTAGAGAAAATAAAGACATGAATGCCCTAAAGCCAAAATCTCAACTCTGGAGACTTAATTGTCTAACATGTTTATAATTTGTCTCAAATATCTCTTGATATGACTAAGATGAACAAAAACACCACCATGCTAATGACTATCATGCTACAAAAATAGACAAAAATAGAGGAAGCTACCTCATGACTCCGACTCCAATTCTAAAGAAATGAACATTAGGAGAAGCTAAAACTAGAAAAAGGAACCACCAGTAAAGTCCAAACACCTTTTACACTGGAATCAAAGGTAAACATCAACCCTTATCCAAGTGGCATTGATGACCTCAAACAAAATCAATGATTACGACAATTAGAAGTTTATTTTAGTGAGTAGGAAGTCAATGAAGAGCAAGGAATTTATTTTTCGTGAATAAACTTAGGACATATATTAAGCAAATGGGAAAGTTGTGTTACCACCAATGTTTTTAAAATTGGCCATCTATCAAACCAGGTTTCGAACTAGAACTAGATTCAAGGAACCAGTGTTTAAAAAATAATACATAGAATAATTAATTTTTATTAAAATAATTATATTTAATATAAAATATGCACAATTTTAGAGAGAAAATATGCACAATTTGCTCATATCTATACCATGTAAGGGTGGAATATATCAAAATTGTACCAAGTGCAATACATATCAGCAACAAAATACATAATCAATGAAACTCTAAATGGCCTCTAGAGTCCAAAAACCATGCTACAAGCTATTGGGCCACTAGCCTACTACAAACAACTAATCAACAGGATCATTCATCAAACTCATCACCACTACTAGAAATGGGATCATCAACAAGAGCTACATAAACACCATCTGGCTCAAAGTGTTCAGACTCCTCAAATTCCTCAACCTTATAACATAGTAGAAATTGGAAAATCTTAACATGCCTCACCAATAATTTTGGTTTGAGTGAAGGGTTCATCTCCTCACCATTATGGTATGGCAGAGAAAGCTTAACATGCCTAAGCAATTATTTTTATTTAAATTGAGGGTGCCATTTTTGTTAAATCCATGGCAATCTTGATTAAATGTCAATCCCATACCCTCATAGATGATGGAATTCAATGAAAATATTGCAATCCTAGCAATACTAAAATCCTAGAAATTGTTAAGTCTGTTGAATTTTGAGTGGGATATGAAATTTTATTTTCTTTGTATGTGGTTCAATAAGGTTGGAACCACTCCCAAACATCCTGAAACAATTAATAGTAATGTTAAGAATTTAAGTAAAAGGATAAAAATGAAAGATAAAGGAAATGTAAAAGTTGGCATTTCCTTCATCTTTCCTTTTTAGCCTTTCGCTTTAAGAATTTAATATTACCATTGATTACCAACATTGTTGGGGTTGAGCTAACTTTTTCATTTAGGTTTAGGGTTTTGGAACACAGGAGTTGGTTTTATAGCCAAGCGACTTGTTTTAGAAGGGAAACAACCCTTAGTTTCCTCCAAAACCACCTCAAACACCACCATCATGGATTGTGGTCCCCCCCCGGCGCATGTGAGATTTTCCCCAGCAATTAGGGTCAAAACCAACTAGTTAGGGCTACTTTGTACCGGTTATGTACCAAACTAGCCATTTTGGTGCCTAAACGATACAAACCAACCATGTGATATGTCTAGTTGACCGATTCAATATCACGCCCAATCCAACCAACTAGTTTGACCAGTTCCGATTCAGACCAGGCCAGTTTTTAAAACTATACTTACCACTCACAGACTCGAAACATTCAAGAACTTAGTTAAGTCACAATTCTATCACATTGTATATGAAGAGAAATGTAATGAACAGGGTTCGTATACACAGCAGAATATTCAGAATATATGAAATACAAAAGTTTCTGATCTAGGACAAGTAATATATTTATATAAGAATGTTTGAATACATAAGAGATATGATATGATATAGTTACAAATCAGAGCCCGCTTATATATCTAGGTAGGTGCCTTTTCATGAGCGACCATGTCCTTTAGAGACAAGCCTCTACAGTATACTAATCATTATTAACTACTAATTATTAATTATTTATAATCATAACATTGCCTTTCACTTTTTAGGGCTAATAGGCGAGGGAGGGATTCTCTTCAATCCAGAAGGAATAATAGTGGATAAGTACACCAGGGGTCTAAGCATCATGACCAATAATCAAATGAAAGTTTATGGCTTGTATATGGGGCTCCTCCTAGCCCAGAAGAGGGAAGTTAAAAAACATTACAATTTTGGGAGACTCCTACCTGGTAATTAGAAATTTAAGAAACTCCTCCCCTACACAAGACAATCACCTAGGCCAGACTCTTCAACATGTTCAAATTATTCTTCTTTCCTTTGAAAGCTTGAGACCCTAGCATATTCTCTGAAACCTCAATCCAAAGGCGAACTTGATGGCAAATAAGGCATGCAGTTTAAATGAAGGGTCTTTGGAAATTAATGGGGTCCCAAGTCTCTACCCTATTCCCTAACTTCCCCCATGTTTGGTCCCATAATGTCCCCCCCCCCTACATAACCCCTCTTATCTTTGGAAATTATGGTTTATCTCCTCTGATCCCAAAGTTGCTAATTATTCCCCTCATGTTTGATCGACTAACTGCATTATGAGGTCATTTCGTCCACCCCCACTCGTCTGCATGATGATACACCTCCCCTCTTTCCTGACACATAGCCCTCAATCTCCCCTCCACGTGACGCTTCATGGGTCGAATCTGCATCTAAGCGTGAGAGTCTTCATGTCTGGTTTTTGGTTCAAGGTTTATCGCAGGAATTGGAAGTTGTTAGCCATGTGAGCCCTCTCACCCTTCGTGCTACATTTAGTTCTCATGGCCCAAACTAGACAGCCCAATCGCTCGAACTCCCGGCTGCAAGTAATGGTACTTCTTTCTCTTCTCAGGGAAATGATGACACTATGTTGGGATCCTGGAGGCTCTGGCTCTTATCTGTAGGGCCACTATTATAAATTTCAGTTGGGATTTCGGCAACTTCCCATTTTGCTTGTTGTTTGCAATTCGGGTCGAATTGGGTTTCGCCCGCTTGGTGAGAAGAATCCAAGAGAGTCTCTGGGGTGTGGGACTACAACCTTCCTTTGGGACTGGGTCTGCAGCCACCTTTTTGGACAGTGCTCTAGTTTTCCCTAACGTGCTCTGTGGGTTTCAATTTTAAAAGAGCTCCATTGGTGTTCGCTCCGTAGTACAGTGGCGCTCAAAGGGGATGGCTCTGAGATCCTGGGGTAGTAGACGTGCACACTCAGGCCGAGTGGTGGAAAAGGGGGCAACGAATCTGACAATGGGTCAACAACAGAGTTTCTTGGTCCCCCCGACTCTTGTTGTATGTGTACAGTGTGCACAAGAGCTCGCAGAGAATAAAGCAGAGCTCTCCGACATCAAGGACTTGTTGTACAAACAAAGGGTGGGGGCTTGTGAAAACTCTGAGGTTATAGAAGCCAAATGCAAGCAAGTTGCAAAGTTGGAGGACGAGGTTGGAGCGTTGCACAGCATAATTGAGGACCTCCAACTCCAAGTCACCAAGTCAGACTCCCTTCCTGAAGAACAGAGCAATCCTTTTGAAGTCCAGAACTCGGGCATTGATTTAAATCGCCCTACTAACCCTAATGCATAGCCTTCAACTATAATGACTGGTTTTTCCTGTGTTCTCCTTTTGTCTCAATTTTGTCAGGTATATCCTAGTAAGCTAAATAAGAGTATTGTATCTTTTTGTAGTGAACAAAGGCAACTGGGCATGGCTTATCTGTCTGTTAATGACAAAATTGAAGCCCATGGATGGATTCGAATTGTAAATCACCCGTGTATTTTGCCGCAACCAGGCACGTAATTAATATAATGAGTACTCATTGTTGTTTAAAAAAAAGCATTGCCTTTCCCTTTAGAAAATGCTTTGTCCTCAAAGCTTATTGATGAAAAGGCTTGATATCTTTTTCTATCTCGTAATGTCTCTTCGCCTCCTTAACTTGTGGAACTATCATCTTCAATGATACAAGATGATATGGAATTTTGAGTGTTATTAAATTGTCGTACTGTGGAATACCATCCCAAATTAATCTTTTGCAAAATCTTGCAATTACTGAAAACTTGGGATGAATTGTTATCATAACTCTAGATTATGGTGACATCAAAGTTCTTGGGAACACAAGCCACTTGTTTCTGGTTTGAGTGATAACTATATGCAGACTGGTTGAGATGTCTGCTTTTATGATTTGGGTGTCGATAAAGAGTTCTTGTGATCAGATTTCCCTTTAACCTGTTTGTGACGATTTCTTAATATACTCGAGGTATCTGATTTCCTTCAAGTACAGAAGTCGCTTGGTTAATTATTGGATCCTCACATGAAATTTTGTCATTTGAACCGCAATATCTGAATATGTTTTTACTTCAATTGGTTTGTCATTTTCTTGAGTTGTGATATTGACCAGATCGCTATTTGTTCTTTTCTCTTCAGTTTCCTATAAACTTCCATTGACTTTCATCTCAAAAGCTCCATTTTCTTGTCCTAAATTGTGCTTCATAGCTTTACATGTATTGACTTGTGCAAGTAGTTTCTGGCTATGATCTTATAAACGAGAAATTTTTTCGTTTTATTGGAAATGACTTCCTCAAGCTCTTTTTGCTTCTTTGATATTGTTGGAAATACTGAGAGAGTGGGGTGAATCAATATTTCTTTTCAATTGTTATTTTACCAGTTAAAACATTTATATTCAGAACACAAGATGAACAACAAGAATAAATGCTTTTATTAATATAATCTTTGCAATAAAATAGATACAATATATATATGGTTCCAATCTGTTTCCAAGCACCAACTTGGACTTTTGTGAGGCTCCAACCTCCAAAGCACCAACTCTGTTTTGTCAAGGCACCAACCTTTGACTTAGGGGCACCAACCTTCGACTCCCAAGACACCAATCCTTCCAGTTCTGAGGCACCAACCTCAAGGACACCAATCCTTCCAATTCTGAAGCTCCAACCCCAAGGGCTCCGACCCAATCTTGTCAAGACATGTTTGATAGTGATTCTCTGCTCCCAAAACTCTTCTTTATTGAATTCTCTCTGTTTACAGCTTCACTGTAGTCTCCATGATACAGCATCAATGGCAACTAGTCTTCATATGAAGAAGTCTTTACAACTGTTCATACTATCCACACAGGGTCTGCAAAAGTTATCTCATGATGATATCAAATAGCCATCATGATCTCTGATAAGTCTCCACACAGCTTTAGTGAGTCTACTATTAGCTGCACTAAGCTCTGCACAAGAACCAACTCTTTGTTTCAAGCCTTTGTTCTCACTGTCACGGTGAATGCTTCTAGCGTGACTACTGCGCACTGTTCTTGCTATTGCAATCTCTTACTTCCCAGAAATACATTCACATATGCTTCAATATTGGTGTTGGCTATTGTTCCCTTCAAGCGATATCAAATGAAACTTTATTTATCTTTTCACAAAATTGTTCTTCAAGTTGTGTTATGTACCTAATTAATTCATCGTTGGTCTGAGCCTTTCACAAGTTAGCATGATCAACAGAGCTGCTCGTCCGTCGACTTCCTCCTATCCTGCTGGACCTTCGGCTTCCTCCTGTCCTGTTGGACCTACGGCTTGCTCCTTTCTTCCAGTTTGCCAACTACCCTTCGAACCTTCCTTGTTCACTATTATAGAAGCCTAATACGGCTAACCTTTGGCTTCCGCTCGTTTCCTCTTTGCTCGCTTGATCTTTCGGCTTCCTCTGCACTCACTCTTCAACTTCCTCTGTCTCTTTGGATTCATCAAATTCTTACAGGACAAGTTAATGCGGAAGAAAGGTCCTATTATAATAATATTGCATATTAAAGAAATAACTATATCAGAGAGGCCCCCCCCTTTTTTCAATATTCATACAATGGAACCAAACCTATCGGAAGCGTTTATTTGACTTTAAGCCCCAGGGAACACATTTATCGAAACCACAGGAATACATGGAAATACACCCTCCGAACACATAAGACTAGACTTCAAATGCTTTAAGCCCACATCTATAACTTCATCGGGTTTGCTCCTCCACAAATTTATCGCAATCGGTAGATTTGCACATAACATAGCCAATTCCCCGATACCTGGAAAAAATATTATTTTAAATTGTTTTAATAACTCCGTCAGGTCCATATATATAAATATTATATAATATATATCGACGCTTTTCATGTGGCAAGGCTTTCAAGAGGCTTGCGATAGTGACGGATGCGAATGATATATTAATCTATTGCAATGGTCCAGTCAGGTCCGATATTATCGCAAAAGGCACTTTCATGTGCAAGCTTATATAGAGTCTTACGAAGGGCGGATGCAATGTAACTTTAAAGTGTATTACCATGGAATCCTCGGTCAGAGTATTGTATCGCATCTAAATATATATATATATAATATATATATATAATAATAATATATATATATATATTATATATATATATTGATCTGCTCACGATCTGACGGTCAACACTTAACCCAATCAACCCAAAACCGTCAATTGATCCTTCGTCGTCGATCAACCCGCGCTGGATCCAACGGCCTGCATGAATTTCGGGTGAGCAATTTGCAAGGGAAATAACCACCCGAAAAAGTGGTTTTCTCTCTCCACTCGAGTGCTACGTGTCGCCCATTGAATGGAATTGAGCGCTCTCCTCTAAATACCACTTATCGCCTAGTGTCCACCCGAAAACCACTGCCACTATTACAAACCTGCTTATAGCTATTGAACGCGGAGTAACGACTCTCCACTTACTCCGCGTTCAATAGCTCTTTCCGCTCTTCTCTGGTCTGATGTGGCTCCACGCGGATACACAGAGTAACGACTCTCCGCTCCAATAGCTCTTTCCGCTCTTCTTTGGTCTGATATAGCTCCACGATGACTTTCGATACACTGCTCCAATCGCTTTTCTCTGATATTCCTCCTCTATCTCATGATATGGCTCCTTTGTTAACTGCTCTTCCGTTGGCTTCTCCTCCTAATGCGTGTTCCGCTTTGTTCCTTCTAATGAACAATATGACTCCTCTGTTAATTGTTCTTCTGCTTATGCACCTCCGATATGTGTTTCTCTTTGTTTCTCGTGACTTCCAATGACCTCTTCCTCTTTGCGGGACTTCTTGGGCATATAATACATGCGATACTCCCGATGTGGCTCCTCTTGCTCCAATAGGTCTTCCTTTGGCTTTGCAATGTCTTTCAATGAACTTCTTTGATACCTTCATACTTTGATGGCTTCTGATATCTTTTCCGATATGCCTCTCTTGCTCTGATATTCTGCAATACTCCTCTGATGTGTTAACTCTTCTGATACTCTGCAATACTCTTAAGCATAAGTGATAGCTTTAATATGCCTCCTTTGTTAACTTCTCCGTTAACAGACTCTTACTCATGGCTTGGCTTTCCTGATGGCCTTACTCCTTGGCTTCTTGCTCCTGTTTCTTCATGGATCTACTCTACTTCTCCTTGGCTTCATATCATCATTTAGTATCCTAGAATATTGCCATATAGACATACTCCTGTTGCTTCATGGATCTACTCTACTTGGCTTCACATCATTGTTTACTATCCAGAATATTGCCATATTGACATCAATGACAACCTAGATTAACAAATATTGCTTTTTGATTATCATGAAGCATCAGTTACGAAATATATTTAAAGTCTTCTAATGAAGATATTTTCGATTCTAACTTCATTGTCATGTCCTAAAATGTTATCAACTTCTTCTTATAAGAAAACAACTACAACAACAAAAAATCTCTATGTTTAACATGAACATACCCAATTTTTTAAACCAAGGTAGACCAAAAATTATGTCAATCTCTTTGTTATACATAGTTACAATATTGAATTGACATATATATTCATAATGATCAACTATCACTTGTAAATTATTAATTTCATACTATTACTTGCCAAAATTATTTTCTCTTCACCAATATTTGGCTCTGGAATTGATAGCTGATTTGCCAAATTAATATTAATGTAATTTTCCTTGTCGCTTGCACTAATAACGATATCAATCTCTTTCCCTTGGCCACTCCCTTTTAATGTAAGTAATCTATAATCTGTGATTGAAAAACCGTTATCGGAAATTCTTCCTTCCTTCATTCCTGGATTATAATCCATTCTTTTTTCTTCAGTGATTGATGCCATTTTAGTTTTAAATAATTAAATACTTCCGAAAGCTTTAATTGATCTTTAACTTGGTGCTTTTAGGTATTATTTTATAATACCTTTTTTTCCCTTATAATTTGAACTTTTAAATAATTTGTTTTCTTAGTAATAAAGAATATACCTTTCCCCTTTACTAAAAGATATAGAGTTTTAAAAGTGACCCCTTTCCTTTCTCTTAAAAATTCTTCCATTCCTGAATAGGGTTTGGTCAACTATGAAAAGCCCTTTATTCTTTTATAAAAAAACATTTTTTTCTTATCTTACTTCAAAGGTTTGTTATATATATATACCCTTTTAGAAGGTTCCTTTATACAAATTAGAACTATAATACTTTCTTCAAACTTAAAAATTGAAACGAGGAGATTACAATCAAATTGAGATGTGTCCAATCAAATTGATATGTGACTGCACAATATTCACAGTCAACTAGAGCGCGAACTATACACAGTTTCAATTATGAATCAAACGACTTGATAGTACGATGCAGGTAAGATTGTTGTGTAGATTTAATTCTAAATGTTAGGTTGACTGCAATACAAACAGTGTTTAGAGGTCTCATTTTGTATTTACTGTATATCGGTGGCACAATTTTTCTTTAATTTTACAGTGGATTGTGTTGAAAAACGGATAGCTGCGGTTGGCACTTTCATTTGCAAATTAGTGGAGAAATTATGAATTTTTTTATGTTTGACCAAGTTGGCCTAAAGTGCAGAAGTCGGCCCCACACGTGGAAAAGTCACCTCCTAAGTCACATATAAATAAGAGCTTGTTGGACTTCATTTGGCACCATTTCATCACAGATCATTCGATCTAAGATAGAAAGGAGACATCCACACATGTGAAGAAGTCAAAGGAGAATATATTCTACATTGACCATTCTTCTAGTTTTTTGTTTGACCAGCGTTGACTTTGGAGAGGCTACTTTTGTTTGATCGAGTTCTTTGTCTATCTTGGAGGCCGCATATTTCAAGGATACTTTGGTTCTATTTGACCGTGACTTTGCTCATGTTCCTAGGCTCGTTGACCATAGGTTGATCACAGGTCAACTCTAGACTTTGACCAAGAGTTGATTGGTTCATTGATTGTAATTTTGCAATTTTAGGACCGAATTTCAGCCCCTCTGTTACAAACCGGACATTGACCAACGTTGATTGCACTTACTCTCTCCTTTGACTAGTTTGACTTGGTATTTATTGAGGTCAAAATTTTGGAATCTTGTTGGAATATTCTAATGTATTTTTGATGAACTAAATTTCTCTCACATAAGGAAAGATTGGTTGGGTTTTCCCCTTGTGGGTTTTGCCCTGGCTGCTAACCTAAATATTGGCGTCTCTTACCTCTAAATTTATTGTTTACTGTGATCTTTACTGCTATATTGATGAAAGTGAATGGTTGAAAACTTTCATGTATAACTGCTTAATGATTGGAATGTTATAAGAAGTCAAATTGTATCATTGGAAGTAGTTATCAATTTGAAAGATTGTACTAGTCTTGATTGCACTAGCAAAATCAATATGGTATCAAAGCTTTGGTGAAGAGAAAGAGCACTGAGATTACCTTGAAGGGCATTCAAAAGCATTTTGAAGAGTTTGGGATTCTATTTTTTGTTTTTGGTTGGACATCTTCATCATGAATTCCTTCATGAAGTCTGAGAACGAGCTTGAAGGAGCTACAAATTACAGGACATGGAAGGGTAGGATTGACCTAGTGCTTGAAAGGCACAAGGTGTTGGGTATTGTTACAAAGAGAAGTTAGTGAACCATCTAATCAAGCAGGAAAAGACAAATTTCAGGAAGATGACATCTTGGCAAGGAGCATCATTATTGAATCTGTTAGGGATCATCTAATTCCCTATATTGTTGATCACCGAACTTCCAAGGAGATGTATGATGCCATTACTGGATTGTACACTCTCAACAACATCAATCAACCTATAATTTTGAGGGGTCAACTTCGAAATATCAAGATGACAAATAATGACACAGTGGCATCATATTTTGTAAGGATATCTCAAATAAGAGACCAACTCAAAGCTATTGGAGAAGAAGTATCCAACAAAGAATTGGTAGCTATGGCTGGCTGCTAACCTAAATATTGGTGTCTCTTACCTCTAGATTTATTGTTTACTGTGATCTTTACTGCTCTATTGATGAAAGTGAATGGTTGAAAATTTTCATGTATAACTGCTTAATGATTTGAATGTTATAAGAAGTCAAATTGTATCATTGGAAGTAGTTATCAATTTGAAATATTGTACTAGTCTTGATTGCACTAGCAAAATCAATATGGTATCAAAGCTTTGGTAAAGAGAAGAGCATTGAGATCACCTTGAAGGGCATTCAAAAGCATTTTGAAGAGTTTGGGATTCTATTTTTTGTTTTTGGTTGGACATCTTCATCATGAATTCCTTCATGAAGTCTGAGAACGAGCTTGAAGAAGCTACAAATTACAGGACATGGAAGGGTAGGATTGACCTAGTGCTTGAAAGGCACAAGGTCTTGGGTATTGTTACAAAGAAAAGTTACTGAACCATCTAATCAAGCAGGAAAAGACAAATTTCAGGAAGATGACATCTTGGCAAGGAGCATCATTATTGAATCTGTTAGGGATCATCTAATTCCCTATATTGTTGATCACCGAACTTCCAAGGAGATGTATGATGCCATTACTGGATTGTACACTCTCAACAACATCAATCAATCTATAATTTTGAGGGGTCCACTTCGAAATATCAAGATGACAAATAATGACACAGTGGCATCATATTTTGTAAGGATATCTCAAATAAGAGACCAACTCAAAGCTATTGGAGAATTAGTATCCAACAAAGAATTGGTAGCTATGGTAATGGGTGGTCTACCTGAATCTTGGGATCCTTTTGCAACAAGTATTAGTGGCAGAGAAAATGCGCCTTCTTTTGACAAGTTTTGGGTTGCTTGCCCACAAGAAGAATCAAGCCTTGTTTCCAGAGGCAAGATTGCAAATCCCGCTGAAGACTCTCAAGCCTTTGCAGGCCACTCATAGAGTAATAAAAGAAGGCTTAATTTTGAAAGATTTCAAAGAAGTTCAAGGAGAAGACCTAGCTCAAGGCCTGCTCCAAAATCTGCTTCAATAAGCGAACTTGCTCCACCAAGAAGACCTCATCCTCCCTCGGATAGAAGAGATAGAAGAGATTTGACAAATGTTCAGTGTTATTGTTGTCAAGCATATGGTCACTATCAAAATGACTGTCCTCAAAGGAATCAAAGGAATGACTATCAAATGAATAATGATCGAAAAAGGAAAAGGAAGCATCATGCTTTTGCAGCTGACCTTGATGAACCTCTCATAAGAGGAGGCCTAGAAAGAATGATTCTGATAATGAATACTCATTTTAATTTGCTTTTACAGGTCATGATGAAATAAGGTTGGCGGACAGTGGTGCCTCTAGGCACATCACTGGAAGTTGTGAAAACCTCTCTGAATTGGTTGAAAAGAAGATAGCTCAAAGATTTGAGCTTGGAGATAACAAAAAATATGAGGTCAATGGTATTGGTTCGTCATCCTTCCAATTTGAATCAGGAGGTAATGTATCTATTAACAATATTCTATATGTTCTTGTTTTGATGAAGAATTTGTTGTCCATTTCATCTCTTGAAGACAAAGGATATAGAATTGCTTTTGTGGATGGACAAGTTCTAGTATGGAAGAAGGATGCCTTCTTTAAATCTGCTAAAGTCATTGGTGTATGAATCGGAGGCCTATATCATCTCCTTGTTTGCTCAATCCAAGCCGTATTACACAACACCACTGATCTTTGTGAGCTATGGCATCAAAGGTATGCTCATGTTCACTATAAATCATTATCTACACTGGAACATTTTGTTGAAGGTGTACCTAAAATTAAGATTGAGCATGATGGAGTTTGCAAGGGATGTGCCCTTGGGAAAAATGTTAAGGGAAGATGTACTAGCAGTGATAGTAGATCTAAAGGAATCATGGATCTTGTGCACTTTGATGTTTGTGGGTGTATGTCTGACAAGACCTTGGGTGGCAAATTGTATTATGTCTCTTTTATTGATGATTACTCTCGTAAGACATGGATTTATCTCTTGAAATCCAAGGATGAAATATTTGAAAAGTTCTGGGAATTCAAAGCACGGGTTGAAATGCCACAGGAAGAAGGATCAAGACTCTAAGGTCTGACTATGTAGGAGAATATGTATCCAAGGAAGTGATTGCTTTTTGCAGGGATGTTGGAATTAAGCGAGAGCTAATAGTTCGCTACTATCCTCAACAAAATGGGATTGTTGAAAGAAAGAACAGGACTATTATGGAAGTTGCCAAGGCCATGCTTCATGATCAAGAATTGCCTATGTTTCTTTGGGGAGAAGTTGCAAGAACAGCTTTCTATGTTCAAAATAGATGCCCACATAAGGTGTTGGGCAGGTTGATACCTGAGGAGGCCTTTCTGAGAAATAAACCAGATTTGTCACACATGTATCTTTCGTTGTCGAGTATACTACCATGTTCCATCAGAAAAGAGAACCAAGGTAGAACATACTAAGAATAAGGAAATTCTTGTGGGGTACAGTGAAACATCAAAAGCCTATAAGATATACATTCCAGCACTTAGGAAATCAATGTTGCACAGAGATGTGAGGTTTAAGGAGCAGAGGGCTCTTAGGAGGCCTTGTAGTACATATTCCTCTACAATGGAGGTTTAGGCGCAGGTGACACCAAAGACAAAGATAGTGAAAACACCCCAGGTTACTATGTCACAGAGTGGTGTTCAGAATAAGCAGGTCGGCCAAGAGGAAAACAACGAGGAGCAAAGCACTCCTCTCACTCAAGCTCAGACTCCTAGCACAAGGAGGAAGAGGGCCAAGTGGGTAGAGAAAACACTAAGAGATGCACAGGAGTAGGTGTTTACTCCTAGATATTCAGTTACACAGAACAAGGTACCACATAGATATTCAAGCTATATGGCATTGATGAGTGCGCTGATTGAAGCCAAGCCTTCCAGCTTCCAGGTGGCATTTGAGCATCAAGTGTGGATGGATGTTATGGTGGAAGAATCTTCTAACATCATGAAGAACAAGTTGGGGAGGTTGTGCCACGACCAAAGGGCAAATCTGTGGTTGGCTCTAGATGGGTCTACAAGATTAAGCATGCTGCAGATGGCAGTGTGGAAAAGTTTTAAGGCCCAATTTGTATCTAAGGGGTTTTCACAAAAGGAAAGGATTGACTACAATGAGACCTTCACCATAGTAGCCAGATACGCATCCATCAAAGCAGTAATTTCTATTGCAATGCAAATGGGTTATGGGATTCACCAAATGAATGTGAAGACTGTTAAAATTTCTGTTTTCCCACCCCGGTTTTCAGTTTCTCCTTATTTCTCCCATGTAGTTAAATGCCCTTTCCCATAACCATACATTCAACAAGCTGAACAACATAACAATATTACAATAAAATAAACAAACAAACAAACAAACAAACAAAAAAAAAAAAAAATTGCTGAAAACACAAATTCTGGAAATTTCACAGAATGCTGGAAATTGCAGAAATAAAAATCAACAGTAATAAACAGCCATTAAAACACAGATATTTTTGGTCAATGTAACCCTGGAAAAACCCCCTACAACTCTTGGGGAAAACCAGTTTGAGAGCTCTTCTTTATTTCTGAAAAATGTCTTTTTACAATAAGAGAAATATTCAGCAAAAATCAGCAAGCAAACTTTTACAACTTATCTCAGCCTTGCTGAAACTCAGTCTTGCTGAAAAATTGTCCTGCTGAAACTTCGTTGTTGTTACTCCGCTGCTGATACTCCGCAACTCACTGTCCAGAAATCTCCCTTGCTCTCTTGCTCTCCTTCTCTCAATCTGCTCATGAAAGAATTCAATCGAATGTGTTCTTTTCCTCCCTTAATATAACTCAAAATGACTTTTGGGTGATCCAAGTGACTTTTGGGTTATCTCTAAATCCAATGGCTGAAATAGATTTAGATCAATGGTTGAGATTAAATGCACATTTAAATCTCACTTTCTATTTTTTAATTCACCCACTTTAATAAAGACCCACTTAGTCATTTATTTCCAAAGTCATGTTTTCTTTCTAATTTTCATTGACTCTATAAAAGTCACTTTAAAATTAGACTTAGTAACTTTATCACTTAAAGTCACTTTTAAATTAGATTTAACTTTATAAAATTATAAAGTCACTTTAGGAGAAAAAATTAAAATCTTTTGGACACTTTTCCCTAGGCCAAAGATCAAAGCCTAAGGGAACCACCTGTCCTCCGGTACCAAACTTCAACACTTCCTCTTACCGAGGAAGGTGTTCCTCACCACACCCATATTGTCTCTGAAGTAAGCATGCTTGCCCCGTGGTAAGGCTTTGGTAAGAATGTCTGCTACCTGCTCATCAGTGGAAATATACTCAAGCTTCACAGCTCCCTTCTGAACATAGTCTCTGATGAAATGATATCTGATCCCGATATGCTTTGACATGTCATGAAATACTGGATTCTCCGTGAGTTTAATGCAACTCTGATTATCACAGTAAATCACTGAAGGTCTCAACGGCTGACCAAATAAGCCAAACAACATCTTGCGAAGCCAGATGGCCTCACAACTAGCTAGACTGGCTGCCATATACTCTACTTCTGCTGAACTCAGTGCTACTGACTGCTGCTTCCGGCTGAACCATGACACTACTGCTGAACCCAACCCAAAACAACACCCTGAAGTGCTCTTCCTATCAGAAGCACAACCTGCCCAATCAGAATCAGTGTATCGTACCAATCTCACTCCATCTCCCTGCCTGTAGTCCAGACCATAATCCACTGTCCCCTGCAAGTACCGCAAAATGTGTTTTGCAGCCACCCAGTGAACCTTCCTAGGCTCACACATAAACTGACTAATCGTGTTGACTGAAAAACAGATATCTGGTCTAGTGTTGACCAAATACATCAAGGAACCAATCAGCTGCCTGTACAATGTGGGATCCACCAACTCGGAATCCAGAGCATGAAGCTTCTTCCAGTTGGTAATCATCGGTGTCGACATGGGTCTACAATCCTCCATGTGGAATCTGCTAAGGATGTCCACAATATACTTCCCCTGCCCCAGGAAGAAATGCCCCTCCTCCTGCCACACCTCCAAACCAAAAAAGTAATGCATCAAGCCAATGTCCTGCATCTCAAACTCCGTCGCAAGATCTCTCTTGTAGTGCTCTATGAGTCTCTCTGCACCTGTAATGACCAAGTCATCCACATACAGCACCAGAATGAGAAGCTCCTCACCTATCACAATAAAGTAAAGGTTCGGATCTGCCTCACTCTTTGTGAAACCCATCCCCTGCAAATAAGTATCTATCCTGGAGTACCAAGCTCTAGGAGCTT